>JAWNON010000038.1:600000-845000 GCA_035045945.1 Drosophila anceps
TAATTTCAAAAATAATCTTGTAAACAAACTGCATAAACTCACCATCAGCTTTGCTGCTTGCTGCGCGCACAGTTTCAGTTTTGACCCCCTCATTAGATGTAGCTGTCTTAACTGAACGTCGTGAGTCTTTTGTTAGGATCAGTGTTTCGCTCACTTTGCAAGCATCTTTTTTATTTGTGGGGATATCTTTAGCATTTGCTTCATTAATATTATCAATTAACTGAGATTGCCTTCTCGTTCTTCGGCTAATTGGCTGTATATCCTGGCTGGCAACTGGTTTATCTTCACTTGAGTCGTTTGATTTCTTAGATTTTCTAGTTTTACTTGCAGCTTTATTGCCTACTTCAATTTGCTTCTTGGCAGTTTCTGCTGCAGTTTTAACTTCACTTCTAGAGTCTTCAGTTTGTTGTGTTGAGTTCTTGCTGCCACGTCCTCTGCCAAGCCTTAATGCCTTAGCCTTTTCAGTGTTTGCGTCTGTAGCACTTTCAGCACTTAACTGAGGTGTTTTGCTGCGTGTCTTTTTTGGAGCTGCAAAGGAATCAGACTCAATTCATTAATTGCAAACTAATACACTAATATATTTTTAATACTTACGCGCATCGGTGCTATCTGCTGAAGATCGCTTCAATCGCGTTCTTTTTTCTACCGGAGGAGCTTCAAGGTTGTCCTCCTCTGCTTCAGTTGGTGTGGCTGTTTTTGAGAGTTTCATTGTGCGGGCTTTTTTGCAAGCTGTGTAAGAATTATTTGTATGAAGTAGCTTCATTTTATATATTTGTTTTTTTTTTTTTTTAACATACGTGAGGCTTCTGGTGATTCTGAACGAGAAGAATAACGCTTACTGCCGGAAGTGTTTTTTAACTTATGTTGGTGCTTCCATATGTTGGCCGATTTTTTTAGCAGCTCTTTGGATTGCTGACTCTGCGAAAAATATTAGATTTTATATAGGGAAATCAATTTAAAAATATATTCACTCAAGAACTAAATGAGTCTTTTTGGAAAATACCTTGTTTACATTTTTTTCATATATTTTATCGCCTTGCTCTACCAAATATTGTTCATCTTCGTCGGTTGAAGAAAGGGCAATCAGTTGGCTGAGATCTTTATCAAGTTCATCTCCAATTTTAATTGAATTAGGAACTTGCAGGCAGTCAGCATCGTTTTTATTAGCTATAATGAACTCGTTGAGATTTTGTAAATTAACAAAAATATTTAACGCAATTTACCTCCAGCTTTATCACTTTTAGTCACGGGAGATATAAACAATTGAGTCTCCAACATGTCTTGAGTGTTGTCACCTATTTTGGCAGTGATATTTAATATTGTTTCTACTGTTTTATTAGCTGCTGCCACAGGCGTTTGACAGGGTTTAGTGAACGCCTGTGTTGCAATAAAGTCTTCTAAATTATCAGGAGCTTCATTCAACCTAGAGTTTGATAAAGGATCTAACGGTGTCTTAGTTGTGGGAAATGCTTGTGTTTCTATGAAATCTTCATTATGGTTATGAATTTGTGCGGTAATACTCAATCGTGTGCCCATAAACTCTTTTGATTTTGGCATAGATGCTCCAGGTCTGACAAAGGCCTGTGTGGCAAGGAAATCTTCCATATTATCATCAGATGTACTCGATTTGCGCCGAGGCATTGCTTTCGGAAATGCTTGCGTTTCAATAAAGTCCTCGTCATTATCATCCAAATTAGATCCAAAGCGTTTTGACTGCGCTGTAAGTGCATTTCTTACAGGGAATGCCTGCGTTGCTATGAAATCTTGGGAGTTATCCAGCAACTCCGTTGGAATAGAATCTGGCGTATGAATGCTGGCAACTACTGGCTGCATCGGTTTGTCAACGACTTTAATCGAAGGACTGCAAAGCACGGTTGCGGGTAGATTTAAATCAGGTGTGCAAGAGTTCCGCTGTTCTTTTTGCATATCATTAAGCATATCAAATATATCTGGAGTGCAATCACCATCATTAGGCTCTCCTGAACTTTTTCCTGCTAGAGATAAATCTGGGGTTAAGCAGATATCCCCACGTGTAGACAAATCATCAGCCTTAGTGCTGTTCAATGCTGTGCATTTTGAATTAGATGCAGACCAATTCAAGGCACTCATATCCAAATCAGCCCCTGTGTTATCTAAAAGGCAGATCGATTGAGTAATTATATACAGAAATATTAAAGCTTGCATTACCCTTTGGCTGCTTGGCAGGTGGAAGCACATCCAGCTCTCCATTTCCAAGTATAAGCGATGAGTCAAAATCGTCAATTGCATCTTCATTAAATTCATTAAATTCTTGAGTACAAATGCGTATTTGAGTACCAAACTCTGAACAATCATCCTCACTAATAATATCTCGATCCTCATTCATTAGAATCGGATTATTACTAGCATTGACCAGAACATCTTGAGTTTCAGGTATTACAAAATCATCGCCTAATGATATCTTCGATGGTTTGCTAACCCTTGCAGGTCGATCAAAGCAAAAAGCCTGAGTTTCAGGAACAATAAAACTGTCTGTAATTCCTGTATTGTTAACGGATTGAGGTTCCGATTCGGGAATGTTGAAGCTACCGTTAGTTATATTAGTCGATTTATCTCCTCTGGTTCCCTCCTCAAAGCCGCTGGTATCGTTTGCCTGATCATGAATTATAAATTAATATTATTTGTGGTGTCATTTTCAAGGATCTGTTCACCTCTTCGTTTTCCAAACGTTTGACATCGTTAAAGCACAATTTACCAGTCACATTGCCAAAGCGCACATCAACGAGTCCATTGATGGCATCTGCTTCGCTAATGCTCTTGATTTCCAGTCCCGTTTTAAGGCCATTCACAAACACATCGCCATTGACAGCTGCTAAGCGCACAATCCCGTCGGCTATCAAAACAATTGTAGCATGCGCAAGCTCAACCGACTACAAATTGAAAGAACTTTTAGTGTCAATTCCATAGAAATTTATCAAAACAAACTCACATCATCGTTAATTGAAAATTCAAGACCCAGCCGGCGTCCGACGCGATATATTATGTCTGGTTCAAGCTTGACTGCTTTTTTGTTGATATCAATGGTTATGGCCACCATATTTATCAAATATAATAACTAAAAATACGAAAAATGGCGCGAAAATTTCTGATAGTTTGCAAAACACATTTCACTTTACTTGGACCTTTCTTTCTATCCACTGACAACACGTAACAAAGTCAGTAACAGATAGTAATGAGGCCAAAAAAAAAACAAACAAACAAACGGCTTAACAAAAAAAAACTTCGCCAATACAAGAGGAAACGAAACTGACAAAATACTCCTATCCATCTGCTAGCAAAGCAGCCGGAATGCAAATATGACCAGCCACTGCAATGTAGAAATCAAATTATTTTGGCGAAGAGCTGCCAGACTGTGCAGCGTTTTTAACATTAATATCGCTGTTATGCTAATTTAACATGCTGTATATTTTGACAGGGACGTCAGTCTTCGTGACAAAAACAAATAAAATAGAACAGGAAAACGACATTTATTTGTAGTTTTTTTGTAAATAATTTTTCACATGTGTAAATTTGCTTAGTGACAACTACAAATATGTCCGCGCGTATGCTAAAGAAGATGCAGGGCGGCTCAGATATTCTAGCACCGCCGCCGGATGATGAATTAGACAACGACCACTTAACTGACAATGACGAGCTCGATACGGTCAGGGGAAAATCGCATTTAAATCCATTTGATTTGGTAAGTACCCATACGTTTTCAATGTGTGTTGCTTACGTTGAAAATATGGGACTTACAGCTCAACCAACAAAGTCTCTCCGAGAGTGAATTCAAAGAGGATGACAACGAAACGGAGCATCCATCTGCCGCAATACAGGCCAATACCGCTGCCAAGAAAAAGAAGAAGAAAAGGAAGAAGAAAGTCAAATCGCATGGTAATCATATCAGTAGCGAGGATAACGAGCTCCAGGACAAATATTTCGAAAAAGTTGATCCACTTCTTGGCAAAGTCTATGATGCCGTGCCCAAACAGTTGGAAAAGACGCCACAACTAACTGTAACAGCAGCATCAGGAGCTGAGGGGGGTGGCAAATTGGCCAGCAAGAAACTATTGATGGTAGAGCTGAAACACTTGAATCAACAAAACGAAATGAGACGTACATTTGGCAGGCGCGTTGTCAAAGTTGAGTAAGTTTTAATATTCTTAACTGGCTAAGCAACATTATCTAATTTTACTATTTTTTAATAGAAACAAACGTGGTCGCCAAAAGACCACGCTAAAATCCACCTATATGGTAACTGCCAAGGACTCATGGCCGCCATTGACCAAGAATATTATCACCATGAAGTTGCTACCAACACCCGAATCGCCTGGCTCATCCACTAGTCCGAAAATTCAAAGGAACGACGAAGAAAATGTACAATGGTTTACCTTCCAGCATAGTCAGTACTATCAGGGTGTGCAACATATGTTCTTGTCAGCATTGGAACGCATAGATTCGGAATTCTTGATCACCTTAATTAAGCGTTGTCCCTTCCATGTCGATTCGCTGGTGCAGCTGAGTGAAGTGTGCAAGATGACAGAGGACTTTGCTTTAGCGTCCGAATTGATTGAGCGAGCGCTTCTACTGCTGGAATCCTCTCTGCACATAAACTTCAGCTTGACATCGGGTAACTGTCGTCTAGATTACCGAAGACAAGAGAATCGGGCCTTTTTTGTTGTGCTCTTCAAGCACGCTCAGTACTTGGAGGAGCGCGCCTGTTGCCGCACAGCCTTTGAGATCTCCAAGCTGCTATTGAGTCTGCAGCCAGATGTTGATCCATTGGCCATGGTACTAGTCGTCGACTATTATGCCTTACGCAGCAAACAATTTGGCTGGCTTGTGGAATTCTATGAACAATATAATGCATCCCGTAATCTTGCTCAGCTGCCTAATATGGCATACTCGTATGCCCTGGCGCTTTATACGCTGCACGGCAGGTGTGATCGTGCCAATGAGGCTCTTCAATATGCATTGCTCATGTTTCCCGGCGTTCTGCGTCCACTGTTGGAAGAGATGTCTGTGCAAACGGATAAACGTGTGCTAGCTTCGTCGTATTTCTTTACCGATGTGTCTGGCGAGTGAGTCACCATTTATTCATATCAATGTGTGCCATTGCCAATCTAATCACTAAACTCTCTTTTTTCTCTGCTATAGTCAATCGCCAGCGCTTCACCAGCTTGTTTGCTTGTATGTGTGTCGAGCCAAGGTCATTTGGCGGCAAAACGATGTTTTGTTTTGGCTAGAATCGACTGTAAATGCTGTCATGGATCGCATTGACAGCAAGGACCCCATTATCAATGATTACAAGGAAAAACGTTCACTTCGCTATAGCGGCACACCTCCGCGTCCCATTTTGCGGCATGTCATACTCTCCGATTACAAGGAGAAGGTGCCTCTGGCCGTTTTTGTTTCGAAAGAGAAACAGGCCATCATGACGTACGATCCATTGCCACCCGTTGACAGTGTCAATTGCTACCAGCGGTTAGTTAGGGACTGAATTCTTCAGATTGCCATTGCCAGACATTGCTAACTTCTTTCATTGACAGCAAATCGTCCTCAAGCAGCAGCCCCACAACCAACACCAACAATTCTGTATCCATGTTTTTCCAGTCGCTGTTGCCATCTTTCAATTTAAACAACATTGCGGCTGCACAACAGCAACCAGATGCTGTTGTCGGAGTTGGCGCAGCTGCACCCGAATTGGGTGGGCTTCCGCAACGCCAGGCCAACGCTCAAGGCGAAGGAGAAGGTTAAATTTATTTTTAGTTTTACCTGTTTTTTATCTGTTAATTAGAGTTCAACGATTATTGTATTATATCTGCCTGTGTTTCTTCATTTATTCCCACAGAAGCTGGCCTTCAGCAATCGTTGACCCTGATGATGGACGCTATGCGTGATTTTTTGCAAAACTTCCGTATTGCCGAGCATTTGCGCTCACCAGAAACAGCCGTTGCTCAGACGAGCAGCAGCAATGACGACGAAGAAGAAGGATCTAGCGACTATGTGGATTAGAGCAGTGAATGTCAATTAATATTATTATGATACATTATATCCTTCACAGACACTTAAAAGACAACAATGCACCAGACTTCTATCCTATCAAAGGGGTTTAATAATTTGCATCGCTTACTGTACGCAGCATCCCAGAGCGGAGCTCTCGAGTCAGTGTTTTTGAAAAACACTTCGCTTTTTGTTGCTTCGGCGCAACTGTCACAAAATTTAATACTAGCAAATTTCTAATATACATGTGTTCCCATTGCATTAATTAAATTCGTCGTCAAAGCTTTAGAACAAATATACATTCGAGTATTTTTACTGTTTGGGTCAAGGGAAAAATACATTCAGATTATCAAGTATGTCACCTTGAGCTTAAAGAATGTTTTATTGATTTAATGAATGCCTTTTTTAGTTACGCTTATCAATATAACAAACAGATTTCTCATCAATATTAGTTTTTCTCTTTTTCTCTTTTACATATAAACCTTTTGCAGTTATTGCAATATATAAATATTACTATGACAAGTACAATTTCATATATAATTGTGTTTAGAGCGGGATTCAATGGAGCGCCGTTTGGTGTGTGTGTGTGTGTTTATGTTTGTTTGTATGTTGAGTGTATGTATGTGTGTGTGTGTGTCGGTTATAAAAAGTTACACATATACAATTATATAATCTTGTAGAAGTAATGCACCTTATAAAAAGTTTAACTGGCAGACATTGTTGTTTAAAGATCTTTTAGCTTAAATTCAAAATCAGAATCACACAAAAAATAATCATTTGGCCAAATATGATTTACGCGTATTGCTGATATACAAACATTTAGGACAACTTTAGATCTTAACACATAGAAAATCATTACTAACGGCTAAGCAATACTATAGCGTGGAATACGTGATCGCATATAGAATATAGAAAACGAAATCGAAACGAAAATAATAAGTAATTTAACGCAGCATTTCACAGGCAGCCGCACACAGACAACGATTATGATTATGTCATTGTACCAAAGACGGGATTATGACGGCAAATGCTGGGTCCGTACTCCTCATAGGCCGCCTTCGTGTGACACACCTGATAAAATTCGGGCTGGAAAGTTCAATATTTATTAATTTAAGATTTCCCATATTTGTATAATCAACGCTTACCGTTGAGGCCAGCATACTGCCCCCAAACCAGACGGCATAACGCTGCATATGATGCGTAATCACCGAAACATCGATAGGTTTTGGCTGTGATGGGAATTAAAATTGAGATTATGACTCATTATTGAGTAATAATATAAATCATCAGCATTTATATACCTTAATGCGTCCCTCCGACAAGTTCTCACTAATTCGCAAACGCGTATCCACCGACCGCTTAATGTCTCGTTGCAACCGTCTACCGAAGTCCTTGAACATAGTCGAGCCACCGCTCAGTACAATATTGTTATAGAGAGGGCGTCGAACATCAATTGGACAGTTCTGTATAACATTGTCAACAATCTCCGAGAGCGGTATGGTGAAATCCGGATTCGAGAATTCAGGATGAAAGAAGATTTCCGGACCGAGGAAACGCTCATAGCCCACATCCACGCCGAACGGTTGTTTTGTGACAGTGTTGAGACCCGTATAGTTGCGTATCCATTTGTTTGGCTCCGCATCGTACTTGGCAAACTCTTTGGCTATATCTGGACATATGTAGCAGTGTTTCTCTTTAATCGCTTTGGCAGTCTCGAGGCTCTGTTCTGGCGGTATGCCCACCTCCCGTTCACGTAATAAACTCTGAATGAACGACGTAATGTTGCGACCGGCAATCGGTATATGCTTGATGCACGAACCAATCACATAACCTTCCGCCTGTCGAAGAATTTGGTGAGAATGGAAAACAGAGATAAGATATGCAGGGTAAATAATAAGTAGTGTAATGTACTTACCACGGGAATAACGTGCGTCACACCATCACCGCTGTCCACCACAATGCCGGTTAGGGTACGCTCCTCCGCTGATCGAGATGCCCAACTGGCGGCCAGAGCTAACACGGCTTGAACCGCAATATAAAGACCAGGAACATTAAACGTCTCAAACATTATTTCCGCAGTATATTCTCGATTCTCTGGCGTATTTAGTGGCGGCTCGGTTAGCAGAAAATAATGATCTTCAGGCTCGGCACGCAAATACTTAAATACGCATTGTTCCAAGAAGCGCTCCATCAGATCCCAATCCTCCACCAAGCCATGACGCACAGGATACTGCAAAGCACAAGAAACACAACACCACACTTTACGTTTCAACACTTTTGATAAACAGTTTTTTATCAGCTGTTCTCATATCACGAAGTTATTCACGAGCTGCGATATCGTAACAAATGCGTGCGCATAAACCCTGCATAGCTAATGCTGCTTACTCACTTTGATGGCGTAGCCCGTGGCATCGAACGCTTCGTCGCCAATAAAAAAGTCGAGATCCTCAATGCCTTTTGTGACGCGTCGTTTGTTGGTGTCGCCAACGCCTGCGGACTCCTTAATGGCGATTGCCGAGGGTATTATGAATTGTGGCTCTTTGTTGCCAGCATAACCCAGTTTGGAATAGCTGTCAATGTAAACAGTTTAACATTATTGACACAATCAGGTTTGTGTACAAGTAGGGCATGTTCCTTCATAGACTACTGAACCAATTACAACTACCACACACGAAACTTACCCGGTGCCCACATCGATTACGCATGCCGGTAGCCTGCCTGCCATGTTAACTGAGGATTTGGTTGATATTACTATTTAACGATCTAAATTACACTTTTCGCTTGAGTTTTACACAACTTTCAATAGGATTGCCTTGCTGATAAACACCAAACTTTATAAATTTTCAACCACACCTCCTCCAGCGACGATGTGTCATTTAGAAAACTTCGCTCTTTGTCACTCACACACACATTCACAACACCTATATGGTCAGTGTTGCATTGGCTAGCGATGTATTTTCCAGCACTGTGAAAAACAATCGAAGCGATTAGTGTCAAAAACGATAAAATATATCAATCGCTTCGTTCGGACTCGCAAATTTCGGCGGTGTGTGTGTGGCTGCGACAGCCTTTTTCCACGTTTTTCCTATTAGAGTATATTTTTGCAATTGGCCTTGCCAGTGCATCATTTATATCGATAATTTAGTAAAACTTGTGCGAATTGTGGGTGCTTAGTGGGCGCTTCTTTGTTTGTGCAGCAATCACAGCAAAACCGGCGAATAGAACAAACCACATACACGAAAATGGAGGCACAAAAATTGACGGAACTGTTGCGCGCAACCATTGATCCAAATCCGGAGCAAAGGAAGGCGGCCGAGGATCAATTAGCACAAGTAAGTGACTAGCTAAACAAAAGTAGAAAAATGTCATGACACGACCTTCTATCTCCTATGCCCACTGGCGCCATCGCCAATGCATGAAGAAAACCATGTGCTTTTTTAATTGTTCGCTTTTAACCTCCTCTCTCTCTCTCTCTATCTGCCTATCTGTACTGTATGTGTGTGTGTAAATGAGCGCATGCATTGGTATGTATGTGTGTACGTGTGTGTGGTGATGTGCGGGCGTGTGCTAGTGTCAATAGTAAATTGATATTAGCCAAAATCAGCAGAAGGCAGCAACTATTTTTTTTGTTTGCTATGCCACACACTTTTTGGCTCGCTGGCCCAACGGCCCATTGGCCCATTGGCCATGCGGCAACAAGTACTGCAGATTGGCGACGTGCGGGTGGTGTACATGAGCGTGCATGTGTGCTGCACTGTGTCTTTGCATTCCTATAAAGGCAACAAGTTTATGTTTCTATCAATTTGAGGATATTTAATTATATTAAGCTTCCATTTTCTAAAAAGTTTCTAACTTGCAAAGGAAACATTAGTTAATATAATGCAATAGACCTAAATTAAGAAATTGGTATCAAGTATGTTCTACTATAATTCCTTCCAGATTTGTATTTAATTGACAGTAATTAAATTTACTCGGAAGCGCACATCAGAGAGACATGAGATATGAATTTCATTCAATTAGCTTGGCATTCTGCACCACTGTTCAAGTGTATCTTATTTTGTGGCTGAGTCAGCTTCTAACGATTTCCATGCCCCTCCTTATTCAATCGGTTAATTAACTTTATCAGCATATATTGCAAATTACTACTACACTGTTCGAAGCTACTTTAATGGGCAAACGCATGCCATTTAAATATATACACATAAAGCATACATACATATATATATATATATATACTTATATATGTATATGGAAAATGTGGCTAGAATTTTAAGTGTTACGAATTGGGAGGAGCTTCGTGGCTGGTGCTACATGTATTGCTTTATTGTTTTATCAATACACGTTTTCCAATCTTTGGATTGGCATGCGAAATTGTATCCATTGTGTGTGCCACTAAATTATATTACTCATACGCCGTAGTACAGCATGTTATGCGGCAGCTGTATAAACAAATCGACAAACGTTAAAACCAATTTACACATGTTCTCTCATACTCTCTATCGCCCAGATACACAAAATCATCGGTTTTGTGCCGACCATTCTGCAAATCGTCATGCAAACCACGCTGGAGCAGCCAGTACGGCAGGCGGGTGCAGTCTATCTAAAGAATCTGATCAACAGCAGCTGGTCAGATCATGAGACAAAGCCTGGCGAGCCCATACCGTTCTCCATTCACGAACAGGATCGCGCCATGATACGCAGCGCCATTGTGGATGCTATTGTACATGCTCCAGAGCTGATTAGGTAAGCTGCCATGACATAATGCAATGTTTCATAAATTGATAAATCTAATCATGAATCATGATTGTGGTGTGTGCTCTACAGAGTTCAACTGTCTGTCTGTGTGAACCATATCATTAAGAGCGATTTTCCCGGCCGTTGGCCCCAAGTGGTGGACAATATTAGCATATACTTGCAAAATCCAGATGTAAATGGCTGGAATGGCGCGCTGGTCACCATGTATCAGCTGGTGAAGACTTATGAATACAAACGCTTCGAAGAACGCACGCCGCTCAATGAAGCAATGAATTTGCTGTTGCCAATGATTTATCAGCTCATGATGACGTTGCTCAACGATCAGTCGGAGCAATCGGTGCTGTTGCAAAAACAAATACTCAAGATTTATTATGCACTAACGCAGTACAGTCTGCCGCTTGATCTCATCACTAAAGAGATCTTCTCGCAGTGGATGGAAATCTGTCGCCAGATTGCCGATCGTGCTGTACCCGACTGTTCTCATCTCGATGATGATGAACGCACCGAATTCCCTTACTGGAAGACCAAGAAATGGGCGCTGCACATCATGGTGCGCATGTTTGAGCGGTAACTACTGAGAGGGATTTCCATTCGATTTCAATGATTTGATGCCAATCATTTAATTTTCAGCTATGGCAGCCCCAGCAATGTTGTTAGTGAAAAGTATCAGAAATTCGCAGAATGGTATCTGCCCACCTTTAGCTCAGGTGTCTTGGAGGTTCTGCTCAAAATCCTGGATCAATATCGCAATCGTGTTTACGTATCGCCGCGTGTTCTAACGGATGTCTTGAACTATCTGAAAATTGCGTAGGTTTACCAAGTTTTCTATTAAATCGATCTAAAATTACTGTATTTCTATTGTTAGTGTGAGCCACGCCTATACCTGGAAGCTGATCAAACCGCACATGGTGGCTGTTATTCAGGACGTCATATTTCCCATAATGTCATTTACCGACTCTGATCAGGAGCTATGGGAAAGTGATCCCTATGAATACATTCGCCTCAAATTTGGTAAGCAACAAAAGACATACATACTTTATATTTAGATATAATTGGCATATATCCTCTTCTCTACAGATATCTTTGAGGACTATGCCACGCCTGTACCAGCTGCTCAGTCGCTGCTGCATTCCGTCTGTAAGAAACGCAAGGGCATTCTGCCTAAAGCGATGAGCACAATAATGCAAATAATTACCTCACCTAATGCGGACAACAAGCAAAAGGATGGTGCACTTCATATGATTGGCACATTGGCGGATGTTTTGTTGAAGAAGACGCTGTATCGTGATCAGGTCGAGTCTATGCTGACCACCTATGTGTTTCCGGAATTCCAGAATCCAGCCGGTCATATGCGTGCACGTGCCTGTTGGGTTTTGCACTATTTTTGCGATGTTCAAATCAAGAATCCCCAGGTGCTAGCTGAGACAATGCGCCTAACCACCAACGCCTTGCTGACGGATAAAGAGCTGCCCGTTAAGGTGGAAGCCGCCATTGGCCTGCAAATGTTCCTATCATCTCAAGACGAAGCACCCAAATTTGTGGAGTCACAAATCAAAGAGATTACCAAGGAGCTGTTGACCATCATACGCGAAACTGAAAACGAAGACTTGACAAATGTCATGCAGAAGATTGTCTGCACATTTACGGAGCAACTGCTGCCAGTTGCAACAGAGATTTGTCAACATTTAGCAACAACATTTAGTCAAGTGCTGGAATCGGAGGAGGGATCAGATGAGAAGGCCATTACGGCCATGGGTCTGTTGAATACAATAGAAACTCTGCTAAGCGTTATGGAGGAACATCCGGATGTGCTGCTTAACTTGCATCCGATTGTTATTAACGTTGTGGGTCACATATTCCAGCAAAACATTACCGGTAAGTTAATCTAAAAAGAAGTATCAAAGATTTCTAGTTTTTTTATTTTTATTTCTTCACAGATTTCTATGAGGAAACGTTCTCACTTGTGTACGATTTGACATCGAAGTCCATTTCGGCCGAAATGTGGCAAATGCTAGAGCTCATCTATCAAGTATTCAAGAAGGACGGCGTTGATTACTTCATTGACATTATGCCAGCACTGCATAACTATGTAACTGTTGATACGCCGGCCTTCCTCTCCAATCCGAACCGTCTCCTGGCCATACTGGACATGTGCAAAACTGTAAGCTAATTGAAGGACATTGCCAACGATATTTTATATCATTTTAATTGGTTTTTGTTTAGATGCTAACTAGCAATCCGGGCGAGGATCCTGAATGTCATGCTGCCAAATTGATGGAGGTCATTATATTGCAGTGTAAAGGACAAATTGATTCGGTGATACACATGTTTGTGGAGTTAGCCTTGTCTCGTTTGACACGCGAGGTGCAGTCGTCTGAGCTGCGCACCATGTGCCTACAGGTGGTCATTGCAGCCCTATATTACAATCCCCAGTTGCTGCTCTCCATTCTGGATAAAATGTCGCAACCAAACAACGAACCAATCAGCTCGCATTTCATCAAGCAATGGCTGCACGATACAGACTGTTTCCTTGGGTAAGTCAACTTCCATTATGAACTCCAATTGTCTACTGACTTATCAATCTATTCGCTTAGCATCCATGATCGCAAGCTGTGTGTCTTGGGTCTGTGTACACTCATATCACTGGGCGATGCCAAGCCTCAAGTGCTGAGCGAGGTGGCGGTTAAGATTGTACCATCGCTGATATTGCTGTTCGACGGGCTGAAACGAGCGTATGAATCTCGTGCTCAGGAGGAGGAAGAGGAAGAAGAGGAGGAGGATGGTGATGATTGCGAGGGTAAGAACGAAAATTGAGTCTGAAATTCAATTTGAAACTAACATCAATTGTTGCCAACAGAAGCTCTGTCAAGCGATGAGGATGAAATGGATGAGATGGCGCCCAATTACTTGGACAAGTTAGCCGATTTCTCCAAAACGAAAGGCACTGCAGCTGGCTTTGAGGTGAAAGCCGAAATCAAGGATGACGATGAAGATTCGGATGATGAAGCAGAAGAATCGGTTGGCGATTTGAATGAAACTGGTCTCGAAACATTCACCACGCCGATTGATGACGAAGAAAACGAGAGCGCTATTGATGAATATTGGACGTTCAAGGAAGTTATAACTGGTAAATCAAAAGAAAGTGTTATAAAACATTATGATTACTTATTTCTGTTCTGTATTTTTTTTAGCACTTTCTGCCCAAGACCAGCCATGGTACTCGTTGCTAACATCGAACCTAACACCCGAACAGGCCAAAGCGCTGCAGGATGTTGTCGTGACCGCCGACCAGCGTAAGGCGGCCAAAGAATCGAAACTAATTGAGAAACAGGGCGGATTTGCCTTCCCTCAGACCACCGTGCCGACATCGTTTAAGTTTGGCTCTTAATTGACTGTGGGACACCGACTTATTAGTACGCTTTCTTTCTGACTTCATTGTTTCTCATATTCTTTCCATAACGAAAACATAAAAGAAATAACTAAATAGTGGCTGGCACTTGATATGATGGCTGTTGAGGCAATCTCTAGATTCTCGTACATATTTTATGTACACATATTTACACATTTACACGTGTTGCATGCATCGATCGATCGGTTGAGCGATAGATGGGTGGGGTGATCGCTTTATATTTATTGTAGATTTATATTTTAAATTTCTATTTTTGGCAATTCCATGCCAACTAAATTATAGTAACTTAAGTTGAAAGTCTATTGTATATCATTGTATGTAACTACAAAGAAAAACTATTTTGAAGTCGTCTCATAGAATGAGATCGCGCCCAGCTAAGCATGGATCATACACACTCTAGCGCAAGGTGGTCAGAGAATGAGAATTCAATGTAGAGCATTTCACTTACATTGTCTTTACACACACACACACACTTATATAACGTAATAGACGGAGCGATATTTTTGAAAAATAAAAACATTTTTAACGTTTGAATTTAACTTGATTTTCTGTTTTGTTTATCATTTTCATTGTTTCCATGGTTCGTTTCGACTCGCGAGCTTTTTTTAAATTAGGCCTCCCATTTCAGTGTTGGGCAATGACACATTAATTAATGTCACATGTTTATTTTAGTTATGCACAATATTGTGGAGGCTCACTGATAAATATTCTTTTTGGGTTTTGCCATTCACGCGTTAATGCTGAATGCATTAATGCCGCATTTGTTTATATTTTATGAACGTTAACTAAAAAGGCACCAATATGAAAATTGCTATTGAAGGCTGTGCCCATGGTGAACTGGAGCGTATATATCAAACGATTGAAGGTATCGAAAAGGAACGCAACATTAAAATCGACCTGCTTCTGTGCTGCGGCGACTTTCAATCTACGCGAAATGTTACGGACTTACAAACAATGGCTGTGCCAAGGAAATACATGGACATGTGCACCTTTTACAAGTGCGTTGCTTAGCTTGTGATGTCTCCGACACTTATTTAACCAACCTCTTTACAGATATTACAGTGGCGAGCTCGTAGCGCCTATTCTGACAATATTTATTGGTGGCAATCACGAAGCATCCAACTATTTGCAGGAGCTACCGTACGGTGGTTGGGTTGCACCTAATATATATTACCTTGGATATGCAGGTGTTGTCACGGTAAATGGCATTCGTATTGCGGGCATCAGCGGCATATACAAGGGCCACGATTTTTTGCGCGGCCACCACGAATTCCCGCCATACACAGACAAAACGTGTCGCAGCGTCTACCATGTGCGGCAGTTGGAGGTGTTCCGCCTGAAGCAACTTTCCGGGAAAGTAGACATCTTCATGTCGCACGACTGGCCCCGAGGAATACAGGAATATGGCAACAAGGCTCAACTGCTACGGTTTAAGCCACATTTCACAGAAGACATTGAAAGCGGACAGTTGGGCAGTCGCCCGCTCGAGGAACTTTTAAAAGCTGTGCAGCCCACATATTGGTTTGCTGCTCATTTGCATTGCAAATTCGCTGCGCTGGTTCCACATACTAGAAATCATATCAAATCAATGAATGCCAATGATGCTAGCAGCAGCAGCAGCAGCAGTAGCGGAAGTGAGGATGAAACTGAAGACAATGATAGCAGCAGACAGCTGCAAGAGAATGTAGCAGCAGCCCCAGTGCCTGTTACCAAGTTCTTGGCTCTAGACAAATGTTTGCCAAGGCGACGTTTCCTACAAGTACTGGACATTCCCACTGACGAGAGTGGTGACGGAAAATTGACGCTAGAATATGATGCAGAATGGCTTTCGATATTGCGTACAACGAATCATTTAATTTCTGTAAAAGATAATAATTACTATTTGCCTGGCAAGAAGGCAGGTAGCATTGAAGACCGTTGCAATTTCACGCCCACTGACGAGGAGCTGGAGCACATACGCGCCAAATTCGAAAGCCTTGCAGTGCCCGAGAACTTTTGTCGCACTGTGCCGCCATTCGATCCGCACGAGGAGCACAATTACAAGCAGAAACACATCGAGCAGGCAAATCCACTGCTGAATCCGCAGTCCAATGAGTTTTGCACCATTTTGGGCATAGATGATCCACTTTGCTTGGCCATGCTGGCTTGTGGAAAAGATTTGCCACAAACTGCCAGCTTGCTGGACAGCACTACAGATCAAGTGAAACAGGAGCAGTCCATCGAGGATATGCCCACACTTGTCGAGCCTGTGGCGACGCCACCTAAACGTAAACTAAATATGGCGCTGCCAGCGCCCATTGCAGCAGTTGAGCCAGACAAAAATGTCATTGACCTGCCCGATGAGTTCGACGAGGAGCTGGCGATGCCTGTTATTGAGGAGTCAAAAGTAGAAGAGACCACACCAGTTTGCACTAGTCCCAATCTCAAGAAACTTAAGAGACGAAATCAAAGCATATACCAAGCGGAAGATGATGATTAATAGAGGAATTTTAACTCTATCATGTTAGATTAGATACCAATTCTCTTGTTCCCATACCTGTTGAAAGTCTATATTAAAAAAAAGAGGCAATTTTATTTGAATAACACAGAAAATGCTTAATGTTGCGGATCCTACTGGTATGCATGTGATGTTCATGTTGAGTGGAAATAAATTAAGTTTACATTAAAACATATATTTTTTAAGGATATAATTCACTGAACGTCGGTGACAGTGGCACCATAAACTTCGGCGGCACAGATAAAGCAGCATTTCAGCACAGACTTGGGCGTTGGGGTTAAATCACAATAGTAGCTGGAGGGCGATGGAATGCACTGCAACTGCAGTTCGTCGCCATCTGATTTGGGGCGATAGAAGCGGCAAAGGCGTGGACCATATTTCGGCATATTGGCATCGTATGGGGGACTAAGTATATCGAAGAAAGCAGCAATGCCGTTGCCGACTTGCGTTATTTGATGATAGTTGCGTTTGCGTGGCGTTAGCAAGGCGCTGGGTGATTCAGCTGTGACCAGGTTGGGCTCCTCAGCGGTTACTTTCACCAGATTCGGATTCTTCTCATACTGAACCAACTCATCGGTTTCCAGTTTCTGGGAGTAGCTCTGTACATGCAACTTACCCCAGATGCAGCGCAGCAAGCCGTACATCATGGGGTGATCATGCAGTGGAATCGAATTATTGTCGCGCACAATAAACAAACTCATGGAGAAGCGCTCATCCTCGAAGATGTGCATGTAGCTGCATGGTGCACGGGTCACATTGGTGGCATCATCACGGAATAGCTCCTCCTTGATATGTAGATCACGATAGGTGAGCTCATCAGTTAACTGTTTCAGATGCTGCAAATTGGCATTGAAGCTGGCAAGATTGGCGCGATCGAAAGTCTTGAAGGCCTGGCGCAGCACGCTCATAAAATGGCTCGTCATTGCCGCAAAACCTGGCGAAAATATTTCGCTTTATCAGTAATGCACCAGAATCGACTCTCACTGACGTCAACTGTATTTCGAATGGCTTTAGTTCGATACGAACTCTTGATAATCAAGCTGCACAGCAATTGCGGCTAACAAAAATTATAGATAAACAAATCGACAGCTGTTCGCCAGTGTTGGATAATGCTTTAAAAACGGACCGCACTGAAAACAGATGCAGAATGAAATATTTTTTGATTTTTGCTTTAAAAAAATTGTTGCTTTCGTAGCGCCCTGGGGAAATACTTGAAGTATAAATTAATGTGTATAAACTTTATGTAAACTAGATTTTAACAGAAAGACATATATGAACTACATATACGGTCTTAATTCAACAATTTCTTTTTATTCAAGTCAATAAAAACGTATTGACTATTTACATATAAACTTATTAGGAATTAAAAGCCCCTTTCCTTAGATTGTGTGGCGTGCGTCAGGATCCAGGACTTGTAGTCACGTTTCTTCATTGACATTTGCTTGTGACGCGGATGCGTTGGACAGATGACATAACCGCGCTCCTGTCGTACCACAATGTAGCAATCCTTGCAACGCCGCTTTAAACGCCCCTTCACCTTAAATCCTGCCACTTGCTGGAGAAGTGCATTGAAAGGAGCCAGCAGAGATATTAAATTAGTTGTGGGCACCAATTGCTGACCAAGTGTGCTTTGAGCCGGTGCTGTGGTTATTGGGGCATTGGCTGTGGGACGCATTAACATGTGGAAGCCACGTGTGGCGTTGATGCCATTCCATACCCTTGCGCTACTTTGCAGTAATTTACTTGTAAACGACATCTGTAACTGGATTTTTAATTTATATTTTTCTAATAATTATACAAACACGCACCTTTTCCTACATTAGGGTTGCCAGAGTATCAAAAATGACCTGCTGTCTGCGTTGCCAACCATTCACATTACTTCCACTATTCGAATTACAATAGAATAAACTGAACTGGATCGCATTTAATAAATGTTTAAAAAAATTTCAATTCATTCTTTTTATTAAATTCAGTTGGAGTTGTTTAATTTTTTTTTTTTTTGAGAATTGCATGTAATCGTTTTACGAGTAATATTATTCGATATTAATTACTTCGTTCGCGTTTGCCTCCTCCAATTTTGAGCGTTTGCTTTTATTGGGACCGACAAGTTCCTCATCCGAAGAATCAATTATTTCAGTAATCTCTTCCTCATCCAATGTGCTGCTGGGCTTTCGTTTTGTTGCGGTTTTCTGTGCGCACTGTACTGTAAGTTTATCTGTTGCCGCCGCTACGGTTTCCTCCACATCCTCCACAATATCATCATCCTCCTCAACTACAAGACAATCATCATCGTCGTCATCCTCCACTGCTGTTAGTCGACTTCGTTTCGAGGTTGAGGGGCCATCGTCTGTGGCATCGTTACCATTTGCTGCACGCTTGCGAGCAGTCGGCTCCGCTTCAGCTTCCTCAGTTTTCTCCTCCTTGGGCTGGAGCTGATTTTTATCGGCAATCACCTCGAATAGAATATCGTCCCTTTCCGCGTCGAAGTGCGCAATGATAATGCTGAGTTCATAGCTCTGGAAGAAGTCATCGCATTTTAAAATAACTCCATCCACGATGTTCATGTCACTTAGCAGCTTTTGTTCATTGCATTCAGTTTCGCCCTCCTCCGAAGATATGACAATAGAGCCAGTTGACTCGACTGTCACATCCGGATTGACCATGTTCAAAGTCTTGATGAGCACCTCATCGCGGAATGTTTTAATTTGGACACGTTTAGTATCGATGCGCAGCGTTATGGCTGGATCACTGGCACACACATAACAGCTGGGATTTGGGGCCGGGAAGAAGGCGTCCGGCACCAGAAATTGATTGCGGCCATTGAGACGAAGTCGCGCATATACAGCCTTGCACTGCTCCCACTTAGCCTGCAGCACGCTGAATGCGCGGAGCACCGAGATGCCTGCAGTGATCGCATTGGTGGTGGCAATGGCAGGAATAATGTTGCCAGCCATTGACTTAATTTCGAATCGTGACTTGCGCTCAATGTCAAAGATGTGCGAACGCACATTGGCACAGGCGGCGACAAAGTCCATAGCCGGCTGATCGTCCTTGTCCCACACCAATGTGTCATTGCCCTCCAGTTTGAGAAAAGCAGCGCTCAGCTCTTTGAGTGCATTGGCAAACACATGTGCGCACTCCTCCACTGACCAAATCTTGTGAGTCTGACGCGCAAGCTCGGGCCCCTCAGAGCTGGTGCCGTCAGGCAGTAGCGTGTCCCATTGCACGGGCACAGGCGCCTTGCGCGATTTCCACAGATTCGACATGCGCAACAAATAGTTGATGTCCTCGTTGAAAAACTTATTGAACAATTTGCCAGCATCGTAGTTGCAATCCTTGGCCCATTGACGAGTATTGATGCGAACTACATTGCCATTAGCGGTGGCTGGCTCTAGTTCCTTTTCTTTATTTTTGTCCACTTCCGGACCATCACCAGCAGCACCTACATCTTTAGCTCCAGCTGCGGCTTCTTGTGCTTCCGGATCAGCTGCATCTGGTGAAATGTCTTCATCCTCAACAGATTCACCAAAAAGTTGACTAAACAATTTATTGTTAGTATATTTATTAAAAAGCAGATAAAAAACTTACTTGAACAGATGCTTAGCCCAGACAATGCAGTGAATGGGCTCGGAGGGCGTGTTTCGTATGGTGCAACCTGGAAAACTTCGTTGCTTCTCCTTGGGAGTGCATTCGTAGCACTGAGTTAAGCCCCGTTTAATCAACTCCACCTGTCCATTGTAGCCAGAGGTGCCGCTTTCGATCAATGGCACATCTGCATTGAGACACATCCGGTTTACGTGATTTCTCGCTGCGCGATTGTCCAAGGCACTGAGCACCACATGGAACTTCTTAAAGAAATTGACGCCGTAGTCAGTGCTGCAAAACAAGAAAATAAGTTAGATAGATAGGGAATATCATGGATACTGCATAAGACTTACGACGTAACGCTGTCATGGTAGGCCGTTATGCTTGCATTAGGATTAAATCTAAGTGCGCTTTCACGTGCTACCCGCGCTTTCGACTTGCCTACATGTTCACGATGGAAGAGGAATTGACGGTTCAGATTACTCAGGTCAATGGTATCCAAATCGATCTGTACAATCAAATTTATAATTAACTGAAAATAATTGAAACTCGAAATTCAACTTACAATTTCAATATCCGTAAAGCCGCTAAGCACAAGATTTTTGAGCACTTCGCATCCAATGCCGCCAGCCCCTACTACTAATACTTTAGATTTCTTAACCAATTCTTGTAATGTAGTGGGCAGAACACCGTCAATTGCTGCAGCCATTATTTATTTTTTGTTTGATGATTTCTCAC
This sequence comes from Drosophila anceps, assembly GCA_035045945.1. Classification (NCBI taxonomy): domain Eukaryota; kingdom Metazoa; phylum Arthropoda; class Insecta; order Diptera; family Drosophilidae; genus Drosophila; species Drosophila anceps. The sequence continues at coordinate 621,006 of JAWNON010000038.1, forward strand.
TTAACGCAATACAAAATACAATTTGCGAATGACGCCGGTGAGCACACATACACATAGAATTTATTGAAAACAGTGCTGTACAATGCGAATTAGTCTCGAACGCAAACTGTAATCGAATTTGTAGTCTATCGGTACAGCTGTTGATAAAATATCAGATTTCAAACATTTGTATACCCGGTCACACCGCCTTAATTGATTGTAGTAATAGCTTCTATGTGTGTTGTGTAGCAGCAAAAAAACGGACGATTTAAATTTTAAGTTCTTGTTTATGCAGCACTACAACTGCGCGTCAACTGCAATTAAGAAAAAAGCACTTGGCATTTAAAAGAAAATTGTGGAGCTTGCTGAAGCATAAACATGGCAGAAGTGCGACGCAGAAAGGCAGAAAACGATGTTGACGAGGCTGCTGCTGCTCTAACTGCCGCAAGCAGCGCAGCTGATTCTTCAGATCATGTAAGATATCCAGGTCAATTCAGATTGCAAATATCTGCATTTATCGGTAGACATATGTATTCAGTAATTGCATTCCAAAATTTGCATAATTCATTGAAACGCATAAAAAAAGAAGCGAATTTTATGTATACCAATACAACAAGATATCTACTATATACACGTATGTTTGTACGTGCGTGTATCTTACATTGTGTGTGCAGTGTTTTTGTTATTCTCTGACGCACAAGCAGGTGGTAAAAGAGCGCCATCCAGAGAGACAACGTGAGAGAGAGAGAGAGAAAGAGAGCGTGCGTGTGTATTGGGACAATAAGGAGAGAGAACGCAAGTGGAGAAAAACCAATAACAAATATACTACATACACAAATCTAACGGCGACATACATACACATGCACACACACACACACACATACACAGACAGCTATGACAATAACAAAGACCCCGGTGTATTGCAAACAAATCCAATTAAGTGACCATTACGGAAGCGTCCCTAACAACCACCCAACCACCTAGCAACCACCCAACGACCTCAGCGGCGTACTTTGACAATATGATTCCTCTATGAGGGCGTGCACTGTCTGTCTATTATGATAATGATAAGACCTCAGGCATAGGCTCCAACTAGCTTTGCAACTTTCTTATCAGACTCCCGCCAAATTTTTGACAAACTAACAGAACACGCCACTGAAACAACCAACCAGAGCCAAACAAGCAGAAACTTGGATAAATAGTCTAAATGTTCCGATTATACTTTGCACAATACTATATACTAAATCAGCCGAAGTCTTTGGACTTTGAGTTCGAACATTCTCAATTATTTTTTTTTATATTTTAATGTCTATATATCGCTTGGATGATTGAGTGGCTGTTTCGCTTTGATAAAAATTGATTGCAGGTCGATTCAGAGGAGGAGAAAATCCCAGAGGAGAAGTTCGTTGAGGAGCTGGCCAAGAATTTGCCCCAAGGCACAGACAAAACGCCCGAGATCTTGGACTCTGCTCTTAAGGATTTACCAGATCGGTATGTGCAAACAAAGATTTATGATGTGTGTATAAATAATAATAATGCGAGCGAAAGCATGCGCGAAATTCCAAATTTATTTCAACATACAGATGTGCAGATGTGTGCAATCGGTGTGCAAATAAGATCAAGAAACAAAAATAAACAATTTGTATACCCTGTAAAAACTTGTATTATGGGTATAACGAGTTTTTGAAGTGTATGTAACAGATAGAAATAGAAAACTCTGCGAGCTATTCTTGTCTATGTTTCCATATGTGTTTGATTATTTAGAAAAAAGATAAAATTCAAATTAAAATTGCCATGAGGCCATGAACTGAATACAAATCCAATTTGCGGGCCTACAAGTACAAAGTATTTCTAAAAAAAAAAGAATTATTCAAGTAACATTTTTAGGTGCGGTCAAAGTATCTTCCATTCGAGTACAGCACTCTGAGTTTATTTTATTTTTATCTTCTATCGAGATAATAATAATTATATATTTTATTAAAAGAAATGCAATTTATCTTCAGCCAATTTCAATTAATATTATATACATATATATATATATATATATATATATATATATATATATATATATATATATATATATATATATATATATATATATATATATATATATATATATATATGTGATACATTAAATTATCCAAATGTTGTTGCTCAGTGTTAATAATAGCTATATTTATTTAATATGCATTTTGTTTACTTGTTTTGCATGCAAATTTTGTTTTAGATGGAAGAACTGGGTCATTCGGGGCATATTCACATGGATTATGATTTGTGGATTTGCATTAATCATCTATGGCGGCCCTCTGGCCTTGATGATTACGGTGCGTTTGCGAATGAGAGAAAGAGTGCACACGCTGACATACTATTAACCACTTATCGACATTTATAGACGCTGCTCGTGCAGGTGAAGTGCTTTCAGGAGATTATTTCAATTGGCTATCAAGTGTATCGCATACATGGCCTGCCCTGGTTTCGCAGTCTCTCCTGGTATTTCTTGCTCACCTCCAACTATTTCTTCTATGGCGAACATCTAGTTGATTATTTTGGTGTGGTCATCAATCGTGTGGTAAGTGGCTTACACTGTCCTCGATAGCTTTGACTGTGATTTACCTAGTTTTAATGAATTTGTTTTGCAGGAATACCTGAAATTCTTAGTCACCTACCATCGTTTCCTATCGTTTGCCTTGTACATCGTTGGGTTTGTTTGGTTCGTGCTATCGCTGGTCAAGAAATATTATATTAAGCAGTTCAGCCTATTTGCCTGGACGCACGTCTCGCTGCTAATTGTCGTCACCCAAAGCTATCTAATTATACAAAACATATTCGAGGGACTTATTTGGTTTATAGTGCCCGTTTCGATGATTGTTTGCAATGATGTCATGGCTTATGTGTTTGGTTTCTTCTTTGGACGCACTCCCCTCATCAAGCTGAGCCCCAAGAAAACCTGGGAGGGCTTTGTCGGTGGTGGTTTTGCAACAGTTCTCTTTGGCATATTATTCTCATACTTTTTGTGCAATTACCAATACTTTATCTGCCCCATTCAATACTCGGAGGAACTAGGTCGCATGACAATGTCCTGCGTGCCCAGCTATCTGTTTACGCCACAGGAATACAGCTTGAAATTGGTAAGTAAAGATTTATACATACACAGTATGGTTTCCCTAATGAGTATTGATTTGTTTCTGAATTTTCTGCAATTACAGTTTGGTATTGGCAAAACATTGAATATCTATCCATTCGTATGGCATTCAATCTCGCTGAGTCTGTTTAGCTCGATAATTGGACCGTTTGGCGGCTTCTTTGCTTCTGGCTTCAAGCGTGCATTTAAAATTAAGGTAAGTGGACTTGCCCTTGCATCTAATATCGAACTCTTTAATTCTAATACTTTTATATATTTTTAGGACTTTGGTGACATGATTCCTGGCCATGGCGGCATTATGGATCGGTTCGACTGTCAGTTTTTGATGGCCACCTTTGTCAACGTTTACATTTCGAGTTTTATTAGAACTCCATCGCCGTCTAAACTCTTGACGCAGGTTTGTTTTGCCTTCAATACATGTATATAACCAGATTCTAACTGTGACTCCCTTACAGATTTATAATCTTAAACCGGATCAACAATACCAAATTTATCAGTCGTTAAAAGACTCGCTTGGCGACATGCTAAACTAAAAATATTAGACAACAACAACTGTTTGCTTTAGTCGTACGTCTCTTTATATATATACATATATATCGATATATATATATATTCATTATAAAATGAAATCTATATTCATGTATTTATACAAATATGTGTACATGCATTGATATACTTATTTCTGTTTATGAACATTCGCCAAGCGCTATTTGGATGATGTAAAGGGCCCCAAAAAAATGATTCAATTGAATCGAACACTATATATGAATAATTTTAATTTCTTGAGCATAATTTTTTTTGTTATGTTTTTAGTTATAGTTTAGAATTTTGTTGTTATTTACGATTTTTTTTTAAGTTATTTCAGTTACACTTACTATTATGACTAATATTATGATAATGGCATTATACAGTGCAATTGCAATCCGATTACCGGTGATTTGTTATTAAGCGATTCCATTAATTTTAATCAAACTACAATTGCGTTATGAGATTGACCTTTTACAAATTCGAATTAAACACTGCATGTGAAAGCCAGCGAAAGGCAAACAACAGCAACAACAACAACTACAACTAGTAGAGCGATCCAATGAAATGAATTTAATGTTTATATGTGTCTCCGTGTGTGAATTTACAACATATATATATATATATATATATATATATATATATATATATATATATATACATATATATATATATATATATATATATATATATATATATATATATATATTTATGTATATCTAGTACATATATGTGTACTACTTTACTTACTATTAAATTAATAACGCTCTACGCATCTATGTCGAGAGCCAAGTTTAGTCATGCCAGAGAAGAGGCGCGCCTAGTTTAGATTGTGAAATGTTCTTTAGTAAATATTTGTATCTTAAAACATCATTTTATGGATGAGCATTTTAGTTTGTTAACTTAACAATATACGTACGATCAAGTATCTAAAGACTTTCAATTTATTATGTTATGTTTATTTCTAGTGCAATGTACACGATAGTTGAATATTTTTATTTTATTTTTCAGTTATCTAACAGAAAGTAAATATATTCAGTTTTGATATGCAGTAGAAGCGTTTATACTTATATGCATAGTTCCTTTCAAGAATGCGATATCATTTCAATGAGTAATTCCGTTGACTCATCCAATTCAAATTAGAGTCGAGCAACTGTTTTATATATATAAGATCAGTCTCTATTGATGTTACAAAACTAAATTAAAATTAATAAAAGCAAAAAACTTAAGTTTATATGTGTTGGAAAATTAAATAACAAAACAGGTTTCAGATTAATTCTATGTAAGTTCTGTTATACATATTTTGTTTCTTTCAATTTGTACAAAATATGTTAGGACACTTAGGTGGTGCAAATATCATTTGCTATTATCACTTTGAAGTCGACGCTGTATTATCCGCAATTTCAATGGGTTTTATTAGCATCTTACTAATTAGGGATTTGTGCAAATCCTCAACATCTTCGCGTTCCAGGTCAAAGTAAACTTTTCGTTGGCGCGCATCATCCAGCAAATGACGCCAGATATTTACCGACTGTTGAAGGGCAGGTAATATGATGAAATATTTTGTTTATAGTTATATATAAAAACGGCATACCTGCAAATCATCGAAATTTCCACAGATAACTAGACATCGTGTGGGTCTAGTGATGGCCACATTAAGACGCTGATAGTTAGTGAGGAAGCCAACGCCTCGTGTCCGTGCATTCGATAGGATGATAACATCTCGCTGCTGGCCCTGATACGCGTCCACAGTGTGCGGTGCAATCTTCATGTGGCTGGGTATCACCTGACTAAGCGCATAGCAATGACTGCTATATGGGGAAATTATTCCATAACTAAAACGTTTAACAGGCATCATCTTGTCCATCTCGGCTAGCAATTTGGCCACAAATCGTGCCTCCTCATCGTTGCTAATGCTGCGGCTGCTTGTATCATTGGTGTCCTTTGTATAGCTTAAATTGATGACGCAGTATGGTATAAAGGGTGAGATCAGTTTTTGAGTACATTCGGAGTTAACCAGCTGATTATCATAGAAGTAACTATTGGGCCATTTGCAAATCTCTGGATGCATACGATACTGCATGCTTAACTTAAATACTTTGGTATGCACAAAATGATTTCCGCCTGGCTTGTCCAGTTGCTGCTTCAAATTCCGCTGTATGCGATCGAACATGGAATTACCCAGGCCAAATTCAATTGCCTTCTGGGAGAGTACCGTAGCGGGCAACTGCTGAGTATCACCCACCAGGACAAGACCCCTTACACCAAAACGCAATGGTAGCAGCGTCCAGGGTTCTGTGCACTGTGTTGCCTCATCAATTATGCATATGTCGAAATAGTCTATAAAGTTGGCTAGCTTAACGCAGCTGGAGAGTGTGGTGCAGACAATGTTGGCCCGTTGCAAGACCATCATGGAATACTCGTGCTCTTCGCGTGGTGTCAGTTTCGGTTTCAATTGCTGCATGACCAAGCGTAATTGTTTCTCTTTGGAATTTAGCTGATTTTGTATATAATTGATTTGAACAGGAAGCTGTTTGATTTCAGCGATTTCCTTTTCCAGCAGCTGTTGCTGTTTCTTTAGCGTCTCTATGTTTTCAGCCGACAGACGATTGCGTTTTTCGGCGAGCTTTTTGCTTAGAAACGCATCTAGCGATACATCGCGCACACTTGGATCTATTTTCTCAAAGAAGCCAAAGCGCATGAGCTGAAAGTGCGAATGGCTCATTGCCGAGCGAGCTCGTTTTAAATACCCTGTGATATTATCTACGGCTGCATTGCTATGAGCACATATGAGAATCTTGCGATCAAGTATAATATTGCTGCTGCCATACATGCACTGAAGCGTTAGATTCGAGATTACCGCCGACTTCCCCGTGCCGGGTGGTCCCTGAATTAGCGTTATACTAGGCGTCGAGTCATCAATCAAGCGACTCCAAGTGCGTTGGCAAATATCCATTTGATGATCATTCATTCTCTTGTATCCTTTGTAATCAGCTTGTTGTATTAGCTTGTTGTCGTACGACAATACATTTTCGCTGGGATGCAGTATTCGTTGGAAGAGCGGCGACCGGCCCATCAAATAAATCGCATTGAAAGCGCCCATTTCCACGCGTATATTATCCACAACAGGACGCACAGTTAATATCTTGCAAGAGTTGAGCACATCTAACGCAATGCCCTCTTGCAAAATCTCAAAGCACAGCTCGTAGGCGTTGCCTGTGATTGTGTCTAAATTATAGAAATTACTTACTGATTGTTTAATATACTTACCAGCTATGCGCTGAACTTGAGCAAGTGATGCAAACGTCTCTTTCAGCTTATTGTCACAACTAATAGTATACAGATCAAATCTCTTGCCGATCTTGTTATTGTCTAAGGAATTAAAATGAAACCATTACGAAATGCAAATGTAAAATGAATCAACTGGCTTACATTGAGTGTTTAGCACATAGCGAGGACGGTTGCGGGAATTGGAATTCGAAATGTTTTTCAGATTCACTTCAAATGTAAGCTGAGAAATTTTGTAGTCGCGCTCTATGGTGGTCAGCAGCTCCAATTTCATCAGAGGTATAACAATTCTATATTTGTAAATGCGAATTCAATTAGGTTATTCGATATTCATGTTTCAGTTAAGCACTACATACTCTTTGTATTGTTTGTAGCTCTTGAACTCATTTGGTATGGGTATTAGAACCTCAGACTCAGCCACTGCATCTGCGCTGCGCAACTTCAGCCATTGATTTGCCCAGCTCAGAATGTTGCCCATTATCAAGTCGCTAAAGTTTTCTAATCTGCCCTTTACCTGCGACCAAGAGCGACGCTCCGCGTACGTACTTAACGTTATTTTCTTGGTATCCTTGGAATTGCCTACTCTGCGATTGGCACCTTCAACTCGATCGATTATTTGGATTTGTAAATTGTCGTTAAATCTAACACGTCGGCTGCTTTTAGCGCGCTTCTCGCGCTCTTGGCGCAAATCAAATTCACGATCCATTTCGGCAAATGTCACGCGATTGCAGGTCCTTTGATTGCGCGCCCATTCGGCTTCCTTACGTACTTTCGGGCGACTTGGGTGTTCAGGTAGATTCCTTATTAAATCTAGAGCACTCAGCTGCTGTGAGAAGGACTCTATGGTAGCACGACGCTTGGGTGCTGGGTATTCAGGCTTTGCCTGGGCCTTCTCTAGTCTGGGCTTCTTTGTTGTTGGTGGCTGGACACCCTTAGTAAGGAAATCACCACGATTGCAATTACCCAGCGTAGGTACGTTTGTCGGCTTTCGTTTACGCTCATTAATACGTTTTTCCGTAATATCTGACTTGGGCTTATCGGTTAATTTCTTCAGCTGCTCACGACGCTTTTCCTTGATTTCTTGGCACTCGCGTTTTCTGTCACTCGGTTTTTGATACCATTTCGTTTTCATCTGTGCCTGGTAGTCAATTGAGCGTTGTTTATTCAGAATTTTGTTTTTGCGCTCATTTTCCTTGCTTGTGGCTGCAATTCCACGCAACTTGCCACGAAATTTGGGCAAATGTGGTGGCTCAATAACCGTTGGTCCACGGGGGTATTCAACGGTATTTGAGAATGTGCTGTCACGATTTAATGATCTCTTGACTTGAGTTTCAGCTTCCGCTGCAGCCACTATTTCATCAATAGGAATTTCGCTCGTGTCATCTTCTGTTGTACATGCAATGTAACAGGATTTTGATCTATTCAACAAGCGTGGATTGCAATTATTTGTGGTTGGTTTAGACTCTGGTATTGGTAATTCATTAGGTTTATTTGTAGTTGGTGATTCTGGCAAGGCCAAGGGCCGATCCGAATAACAGGATTTGGATCTGCTTTCCAGGCGCGGACTGCATTTTTTTGCAGCTGTTCTGGCTTCTGGAGGAGACCTTTTATAACATGGATCATTGCTTTCTTCATCATCTAGCGTTATAGTTTTTTCTGGCCTTACAGGCGAAGGCGTAGAAACTTCTACATAGCACGATTTTGATCTTTTTAACATGCGTGGGTTACGATGCTTAACAGGTGTTTTGGGTTCTTCGGCACATGAAGTTTGCTTTGGGTCTGTAGCTTTAATCTTTGGTAATTTTGCTGGCTCTGCTAGAATTGGAGATCGGTTTGTTTCACTGCGTTTTTCACGTGTTTTTGGTTCTGAATCTAGAGACGATAATGGACTATCAATATAACACGATTTAGATCTGTTCAGCAAACGCGAACTGCGTTTCGTAGTGGGTGTGCTGGGCTCCGGAACTGCTACCGCGTTGAGCTGAGGGCGCTCAGAGTTCGGTTTTCTACGTTTGCGTGATGCGGACTTTTTCTTTGTTTTTTTTGCATCCACTTCATTATCCGGAACACTAGCAACTGGCACCAAAACTACCTCCAATTCCAGCTGATTATTTAAATTAAGCTCTGCTTGATTAGATAAAGGTTTGCTTTTGGGGCTGCTGTTGCTATGATTTCGTAATTGCGACAAGTCCATCGTTTTCAGACGCACGTTACATCTGCGTAGTTTTAATGTTTCTGGTTTATTGTTGTCGGCTGAAAGAAAAATGGAAAATGTTCAGAATTTTGTAAAAGTGTATAAAGATCTTATTTACCTGGAGTTGACTCATCTTCACTGCTTTCAATTCGCAGTGCTTTGGATTTGCGTTTCATCAAAATTAGATCTGAGGGCTCAATATCACTGTCGGTATCATTATCCAAATTATTATCATTAAACAATTGCAGAGCCTGTTCCTCGACATTATTGTCGTCATTTTGGTCGTCTTCCTCATCCAGTGGATAAACCGGGGACATTATATTTTGGGTAAGCAGTTTGGATGACCAATCAGCCACTTTGCTGTAGAGTTCATCGTCTTCGTCCTCAATGAGTTTAATTTCGTCGTCATCAATTTGAGTGGCCATTTCTGCTTTAACCCACTTCGCTTCCGGCTGAAAGTCTTCCTCTTCGTGTTGGCTATCATGGTCCTCATCACTAAGATCCTGTGGGCTATCGGCCATTTCTTCTTTCATTTCGCGCAACACAGCTTGGGACAGCTCGAAATTTTCATCAAACTCATCCATAATTATCTGATCATCCTCTGATATTATGTTTGATGTAACAGGCAATTGTGGAGGTGGCATGTGTGGATTTTGAACATTCGCCTTTGGTTTCGGCAAGTTGAATTCTTCGGGCAACTCAATTACATCGCCATCGTGTATTTTTTCGCCAGATGTGACAATGTTGTTGTTGTTCAGCTGCTTGTACACATAGGGATTGATTTGAAAAACCGATTCAAGCAGCTCCTCATCCGGTTCGCCGAATATATTTTCTATATCTTTGGTTGCCTGAGATAGTATTTCCTGCTTCATCTCTGTCAACTTTGGCAAATGTATTGGGCGATATGCACTTGGATTTTTTGTGCACTTATCAGTTGTGTCGTCAACATTGCTGACCTCTGGCTTTTGCAATTCAGGGACATTCATATTATTGCTGACAATTTCCCTTATTCGGCGCGGTGTGTTATCAGTGTCATCGTCAGATATAATGACAATGTCGGCCGCATTTGGACACATTTGTTTCAACTCAAATATAGCGTATTTTGGAGGAACCTCAGCATCTAACGACTCAACTTGGACCCCAAGGCCGATTCTATCGCCAGATTTAAGCGATCGAGTCTGGACTTCGAGTTTGGTTTCATTTATAAAGACGCCATTTAATGCATTCTTTTTAAAAATAAAAAAAAAATAGTTTATATAAATAAATGTTGCTTAAGCATGAAACACCAAACTTACTAACTGCTCCACGCTCACGACATTTTCACTATTTATAATGAATTTCGCATGCTGTCGGGACAGAAAGTCATATTCCTTTAAGACAATCTTGCAACACGAGTGCCTGCCTACTGTATTGTCGCCAGACTGCAGAATCAATTTTTTGCCGGTGCTTACATGCTCCAAATACCAATAACTGCTCCCTGCATCCATTACGGATGTGCATTGAACAAAACTGTGAAATAGTATCGCAAATTAAGAAAGGACTGCAACCAAAAAATTACTGCGCTCAATAATATGAAAACTAACAATGCAAGTGTGACCATATGCGATATGGAGTAAAATCACTAGGAATCTAGACTGGACATACACAAAAATATCGGCAAAATATCAAAAATTATATAAAATACTGATACGTTTGGTACTTTTAGTGGCAGCACTATCATATGGAAAATCATCTGGCTTGCACTTTTTGGCGCGTTGCATTTGAGTAATGTTTTGTCTACATAATGTCCAAACGACACCTTACAGACAAAGGCTCAACACCACAACATAATGTGCCTCCTAAACGATTTTGTGTTGAGGCTAATAAACCAGCCACAAGCGGTGTCGGGTGCATGGAAATGAGCGAGAGTATTTTTTGGCCGGACAATGATGCCAGTTTCTTTTCAAATGCCAAGCTGGAGGATTTGTTTAGTGGACAGAATAATGTAGTACCTGCACCTTTCAGTAGTCAAACCAGTGATAAGTTTCATCAGAGCCAGTCGGATGACAGTCTGTTTGGTGATATTTCATTGCCTAGCACAGGAGAAACGGTGGCGGCGACGGCGACGGCGACGGCTGCTACAATGACTGAACTGCCCCAGAACAGTGCAAAAGAACAGAGTTTTAAGGAGATCAATCTGAATGACTTGACCGTGGCTGAAATGGAGGATATTTTCCATGGTGGCGATGATTACAGCGATCCCCTTGTACAAAATACGCAACTCTTTATGGATGCAGTTGCATTTAAAGTGCCCAAATCCCCAGAGAGACCACCAGTGCCCGCCACTCAAGCCAAAGAGGACTCTATGTCAATGTCTTTCATATCCAAGTCCATTTTAGATGGTATTGTGCAAGGCACACAGTATACTACATATGAAGCGTTGCAGAATCGCTCCATGCTACAGGCGCAGCAAGAGCTTGCGGCTCTCGACCAGTTGGATTGGCAAACGCAGGCCTTTGCCGAATTCGAAAACTCTAAAGAAGCTCACAACAACAGCTTTCCCAGTAAGGGCGACTTTTATGGACTACCAGATAAGGTGAAGAAATTAATATTCGAGCACAAGGGCATCAAAAGTTTATATGGTGAGTAAGATGTTGATGGCATATCAAAGCTGATACTAATCCCAAGGACTTTCAGAATGGCAAGATGAGTGCTTAAATCTGCCTGCTATACATAAGCGTAAGAATCTTATTTATGCTTTGCCCACTAGCGGTGGCAAGACTTTGGTTGCCGAAATCCTTATGTTACGCGAGCTGCTTTGCCGGGAACGCAATGTCCTCTTTATATTGCCATATGTGTCCATAGTCCAGGAGAAGGTAAGCGCCATGTCACCTTTTGCCATTGCACTCGACTTCATTGTGGATGAGTATACGGCGGGCAAGGGTAAATGTCCACCTCAGCCGCAACGCAAGCGCCGCAGCCTGTTTATAGCATCCATTGAGAAGGGCGCCGTGCTCATGGATAGTCTGATCGATGCGCAAAGGCCACATGAAATTGGCCTGGTTGTTGTTGATGAACTGCATTTGATTGGCGAACGCGGACGAGGTGCCACACTGGAGGCTTTCTTAACCAAGGTCATGTATTTGAAAGGTACTCATATATTTAGCTAACAACACTCACATACAAGTGCTAATTGTCTTATGCCGATGTTAGCGAATATTCAGATTGTAGGCATGAGCGCCACCATTGGCAATCTGAATGAAATATCATCTTTCCTCAATGCGGATGTGTATACGCGTGGCTTTCGTCCAGTGGAGCTTAAAGAGTTTATTAAATGTGGACATGATCTGCTGGAAATCAATTCAGCTGGACAAACGCTTGAGGAAATTTTTGTGCCCAAGCGCACGGTTAGCTATAATGTAAGTGTGGCTTTTCTCTGCTTGCCAATAATTTATAGTTTTAGTCTTTTACAGTACAGCGCCGCTGTGGAGCGTGCCGATCCGGATCATCTGGCGGGCTTGATAACCGAATGTGCACCGGAGCATTGCTGCCTGGTCTTTTGTCCCACGCGCAAGAACTGTGAGAATGTAGCGCTACTACTAAGTCGCATTGTGCCCAAACAAAAGTTCTTTGAGCATCGTCAGAGCGAAAAAGTTGATCTGATGAATGCTCTCGACAAGATATGTGGCATTCTGAGTCCCGTGTTGGCCAAAACATTGCCGTATGGCATTGCCTATCATCATTCTGGCCTCACCACGGACGAACGCAAATATATTGAAACTGCCTATCGCTTCGGCGTCATCACAGTCATTTGCTGCACTTCGACGTTGGCCGCGGGCGTCAATCTGCCCGCCAAGCGTGTTATTATACGTGCACCCTATGTGGGTCAGGAGTTTTTGACGTTGTGCAGGTATAAGCAAATGGTAGGGCGGGCTGGTCGTGCTGGTCTGGGCGAGGCCGGCGAAAGTATTCTCATTACTCAGAGCAAGGATAATGCTCTGGTTGGTCAGATGCTCTTTTCGCCCATGGACAAGGCGATAAGCTCACTGGACCAGTTCGAAGCTGTTGGCTTGCAGGTAAGTCTGTCTATATAATCGGTGATTCTAATTCTTTACTGAGTATTAACTTCTTTCTAGTCTCTCATACTAAGCGTCATTGGTTTGAACCTTGCTGATTGCAGACACGATCTCAATCGCCTAGTGAACAGTACTTTGCTAGCCGTGCAGGCCGCCACCTTAGAACTAGCTGTGGATGAGTTGGTGCTGCGCATTCTGCGAGATATGTTTAAGAACAAGGTGCTGCAACTTAGAGAGAATGCGCCCAAGAGCAAGACCAATAGCTCGGATATTATGACCACACAAGATATTAATCAGAGCGGTCGTTCGGCGCCCGATCGCCGTTTGTTCATTAGTCGATCTACGCGCTTTCAGCTGACTAGCATGGGTCGCGCCGCGTTCAAGGCAGGGATTGACTACAAACGTACCTTTGCCATACACAAGGAACTGCAGCTGGCGCAACAGCAGCTCATTCTCACCAGTTATGTGCATCTGTTGTATTTGGTTGTTTGCTTCAATTCTAATGAGCGTGGCGATGAGCTGATGCCTGCTGATGCGACCATACTCTTTCGCGAGTACACCTCGCTCCCGGCCCACACACAGGCGCTGTTCAAGCAGCTGGGCTTTACGGAAGCGCATGCCGCCAAGCTAGCCAAGACACAGTCGGTGCAGGGTCCATTGGCGCTGCAATTGAATCGCCTGTACAAAGTGCTCATGCTAGCCGATGTGCTCAGCCTACATCCCTTGCCTAGCATCGCCAGCAAGTACAATGTAGAACGTGGTACGCTGCAGCAGCTGATCAGCCAGTCCACTGCGGCAGCCAGTGCAATAGTTCGTCTATGCGAGCAAATTGATGAATTCTGGTGTTACAAGCCTCTGTTCGAGCGCATCAATCACAAAATGGATCGTTGTGGCACGCAGGAACTGGAACCGTTGCTCGAATTGCCCGCTGTTAAGATTGTGAGTGTTTGCAGCTGAGCTATTTTAACATATATATTTTTTTCTAATTTGTTGTTTTTATTAGAATCGCGCCAAACAGCTTTATGCCGCTGGATTTAGAAACATCGAAGATGTGGCCAAGACACGACCATTCGAATTAGTGAAAGCTGTGGAATTCATGCCACTCAAGGTGGCCAACGAAATTATATCAGCCGCCAAGGTTAGTCCGCTTATACCTATATATATATATATATAGTTTATCTATAGTTATATACCTTCTCTATTGCCTAGATAATTCTTATGAAGAAATTGGATCATTTGGAGGAGGCAACGGAGGCTCTAAAGAGCTGCCTCTGCACCAGCGAAACGCAATCAAGTTCAATGTAAATAGTAATTCGGAACTCAATTTGTTTTTAGTTGTTGTTTTCTTTCATATCTTTAATTTTGTTTAAGCACTCGACTTGAGCCTAGAATACAGCTTAAATATTAACGCGCACACAAAATGTTGTCTTGCATACTAAATTTAAATTAATTTGTTTTGATTTTCTTGCTGTCCGAGTATTTAGCTAAGCGCAACGGCTGTTGATTGTTGTTGTTTGTTTGTTTGATGTTCATAATGTTGGTTGATTGTTGTTTGTGTACTACATATAAATTAGCAGACAAAACTTGAAGATTACCTTTTGTCTCGGCTACTATCACGACAATTGAGTATTATACAATTTATATATTATTAATTTTAGTGTTTTTTTTTGTTTTCTTTTTGCTCTTGTTTTTTGTTTGTTTCATGTAAAAAGTTAAGCGCAAATTGTGTCGATAAAATGTTGCCTGCTTGAACTTTAACTAGAGAAAAAATATATTATAATTAGCTTGCGGCTATGAGACTAAAGTATGTATATAAAAAAGATAGTGTAGAAAAGCAGTTGCCTCGGCAACTGATGCGCCTTCTAGTTGTTGAAAGTTATATACAGCTGAAGAAACTGCAAGAATATTTAAATATATGTATTAAGTTGTGTAAGCATGCGTCGAGCCAGCATTATATATACCTTGGTTTTTCACAGACTTGTAACTGCGACTCTAATATGCAAACTCATCGTAGTAATGCTGGGCAAGTCGTGTGCCCGTTTGGCTGCCACTCACTGCTCCTCGGGCAGCATATTCGTGTCTATGTGAACGCGTGATCTGCGCCGGGACAATCGCTCGCCGGCGTATATCTGTCGATGAGAAATAGGAATCACTATGATAGTTCGCTGGCGATTGTGACTGTGACTGAGACTGTGACGATGACGGTGACGGCGACTGAGACTGAGACTGCGAAGCGGATGCAATGGAGGATGACGGCGAATGATTCTGATAGATGGATGCCTGCTGATAGTTGTTGTTGCTACCGCCATGACCGGCAAATGGATTATACGACCCGCTACCATGTGCAGGGGCTGAATACGCACTGGTATAGGGCCGGCTCTGATAGTTGGCATGCTGATGCTGTTGATGTGGATGCAGTGGCGTAAGCGGTTTAAGCGTAGGATCGAGCGCATCGTTCAGCGTCACATCGTAGTCGTTCTCATAGAGTTCGTCCAGATTGAGCTTGACTGGCTGTGGCGGTTCTGGTCGACGCGGCGTTACCGGTGTGGGCAATGCACTGCGTGGCGGCAATGTGGTGCGCGGTGGGTTGGGCGACGGTGCCGGCAGCTCATCACTATCGCTGTCCGGCTGTTCGCCGCGCAGCAGTGGAGCTCCATGCTCCAGCAGGCGCACGCCCGATATGGTGGAGCCCATGTCAATGGGCGTGCTGTCTGTGGTGCGTGCATCGTTCGTTAGTTGGGCGGTTCGCACTGCCACACCCACCGGCTGCAGGCCACGCGGCAAATAGGGGCTGCCGCCACGCGACGGCAGGAAGGGTCGCTTGACCACACGTACCGAAGCGGGTCGCAGTGGTTTGGCTGGTGCTGCAGGCGCCAGCGGCTCGTCAGCTTCATCGTGCTCCGCCTGCAATGGTTCCTCGTCGGGTAGCTCCTCTTCCAGGGCAGGCGCTGCTGTTGTCTTGGAGGTGGGCAGCGCACGTTGTCGAGTGGAAAGCGCTAGTTTTTGATTGCGTCGCGCCGGAGTTAAGCTCGCCAACGAGTTAGTCTTCGTGCGCGCTGGAGGAACACGAGGCTGTTCCGATTGTTCCTCGCTGACGGGCTCCGGCTGCTCTTCTTCATCTTCTTGGACAATGGGCTGGCGTGGACGCGCAACAGGCTTACGTGGCACAGCTGCCTTGGGACGCACGCGTTGACCTCGTACAGGCGCTGGTCGCTCCTCGTAGTCCACATCGTCCACGAAGTCCACATCAACTGCTGGGACACGCGCTCTGTTGGCGAGCGGACGTTTGCGTCGTGGCGTCTCTCTTTGCTCCACCTCGTAGTCCTCTTCCTCATCCAGCAGCGCTTTCTTGTCTGTGACCGGTTTGCGCAGCGTAGAGCGCGTGGGCTTCTGCTCCTTGGGCGCTGCAGTGCGTCGGCGTGATGCAGTGCGTGCTGGCTGTGTGGGCTGTTCATAGTCATCCTCCTGCTGCTCACGATCTTGATAGTAATCGTCATCCTCCTGCTCTCCAGCATCTGAAGCTGGCGTAGTCGCCGTGTTCTTCTGCACGGGATAGGAGTACTTCTTCTTCTCGTTGACGGGCACGGGACGAGCTATGCGGGGTGGTGCACGGGGACGCGCATAGACAGAGGCAGCCGCTGCTTTGGGCGTGACGAACTCGGACAATGGCTTGGGCGTAGTTTTCACTTTCTGCGGAGTTTGCTCCTCGGCTGCCTCCTCCTGATCCAGTCCGTAGGGCTTTTCGTACTCATCAAGCTCATCCAAGACAGCTGCTGTTGAGGGCGTGGTGCGCTTCTCGCTGCTGCGGCGTCTGCCAGCTGCACGTCGTGGTTCCTCTGCGTCGCGATCGTCACTGAAGCTGCGACGCTCTTCCACGCGTCCTGGCTTACGTGGCACTGCCTTACCACGCCCACCTGCGCCCGCTTGAGGCTTACCGCGACGGCTGCCAGGTCGGTTACGACGATCGTCGTAATCCTCGTCCATTAGGTCTTCCTCGTCCCTGTAGCGATTGCGATTGTGTCGCAGCGGCTTCTTATCATCGTACTCATCATCGTAATCTAGCAGTGGCTTGCGCGGACGTGGTCGTGGATTGCGACGACTATAGCGCTCCTCATAGTACTCATCGTCAGCCTCGTCATAATAGTAGTCATCCACGGGGCGGCGGCTGTACGGACGATGATAGGGACGTTGACCGCGACGTCTGGGCGGTGGTGGCGGCGGTGGTGGTTCCGTTGTGGTGGTACTCGTCGAAGACGTCGTGGTGGCCATATACAGCTCATCGTTTCTGTGTGATGAAGCAACAGCTCCAGTTAGTCACGGTCTGCCAAGCAGGCCAACCATGTTTCGCACTCACCTGTTCCAATACTTTTGCGAGCCCTCGCAGTCCACATCAGATGCAAAGTGGCAAATGAAGGTGCGCTGATCGAAGGCCGTGAAATTGGCGCAAAGGAAATCGTGTCGTATGCCATAGACGCAATGATGATAAATCTGCAAATAGTTAAAAGAGCTTTTAGTGCAATTTGCGTACAACTATGTCGGCTACACCCACTGGAGGTGTGAATAAAGTCTGTTTAACGTCTCTTTGCCAGGCAAACGAAATTCATTTTGAGGTCAAGATCGACACGCAGACAAGTTTTTTTATTTTTATTATTTTTGTTAATGTTTTTCTTTCTTGGCTTCGCCTTTGGGCACGTAAGCCACATGACGGCGGCTAAAAGAGAAATTACTGGACACGAATTACGTGGTAGCTCGCTGTTCAACTTGACCAATTGGATAACGTCGCGTCGCCTCCTATATTCCCCGTTGCGCTGCTGTGAGCACAAGGTCAACATAGTTAGCGAAACATATAATTTGCCTGGTTCCACTGACCCTTCAACTAGGGAACACTTCAGAGTGAGATATCTAGCCTATGCTGTTTGTAAAACTGAACTTTCTTTGGAAACAATTTTGATAATACGCTTTTCTATGTGGTTTTTATGAGCATAAGTGAGATTGGAAGCCTTTAAGGTAAAGGTGAAGAAAAGTCTGTTCCTCCACGTTAGCCAACGAATGGTATAAGAGTATCAATTGCATAAGAACAGCTAGTAGTTAGCGTGTTTTATGAACAATTTAATTGAAATAAAGACGAAGATTCACTCACCTGACATTTGTACTCAATGGAGGCATAGAAACCATCGTGTAGACCCTCGCACTTAAAGTGTATCTCGTCCATGGGTGGTACGGTAGACAAGAAGGGATAGGTCGAGAGATTGTAGCTGCATACAAAATAAAACGAAATAGATAAAAAGTTTTTAATTACAGCTTCATTATGAAATATTTGATATCAGTTTATGTCCTCTATTAACTTACCCTCTCAGCTCCCTCGGCAAATTTGGATCCCAGACATAATCAATTTGCGGTATGCCCGTCAGTTTGGAGCTCTTTGAAAGCGTGCCATTGTCTGACTGTAAGTTAGCGAGGTTCCATTGTTAAACTGAAGTGGAAATGTGCTATGAAGGGCTTACCTTGCTCTCGTCGCCCTCCGCAGTGGGCAGCTCTTCCTTTTCTGTGGCAGGCTCTGGAGCTTCGGTGGTCGTTGTGCTTGTGCTGGTTGTAGAGGCGGGAGTTTTGGCAATGGAAACCTTTTTGAAGGGCAGAGCAGCATCCGCAGAACTAAGTAGACCCAATAACAGCACTGACGATACACAAAAGAAAAGAAATAAATATGTAAAATTTTGGCTGTTTTTTTTTGTTTTATTGTATAAGTAAAGCAGTTTCTTGTGCCTGAATTATATCATATAGCAGTAGCAGCTGCTGCTCCATAATCCAGTTCGGAACAACAATTTAGTTATTGCAACCTTTCCTTGAGCAACACAGCTCCACTCACCTGTCGCTGTCATGAACAGCCAGCGTTTGGCTCTTTTCATTATGACGACTCTTCAGTTGCTGTTGTATTTATATTTTCCGCTTTGGTTTGCTTTGAACACAAATAAAACAAAGAAACAAATATAATAACATTATTATGTAAATTTCATAAAAAGAAAGAAATAAAGCAAAACGAAAGACACAAAATGTTGTAACAAATGCGAGAATTTGCCAATTAACACGCCCACACAGGCACACACACACATACACACATACACAGCTACACACACACACACACACACACTTAGCCAAAGATTTATGCTTTTAAAGAGTCACTGAACGTTGAAAAGAAAAGAAAATAATTGAAATGTCTCTGGATTCCGTTGGGTTCTTCACTTAACATTTTCGGCACGCAATTCTCAAGTATTTCTTTTTTTTTTTTCTTTCGGAGTTATACCTAACTGCAATATACCTACACACACAGCCACATATATTGTTAACGTTACTTTTGCAGCTGTTCAACCGTCATTCATTCAGTCAATCAGTCAACTGATTGCTGGACTTAGCATACATACGAGCATATATATATCTGAATATGGCTATAGAAAGTGTTCTAGACATTAAAATCGTCTGATTTTCTATGCCTCGTATATATGGTTAGGCAATGAAAATGGAAGAAGTGAAACTGTTTTAAGCTTAGTTTCTTTTCTTCTTAGACTTAAATATATATGTAAATATACTTTTTTTTATATAAAGACAAGTTTAAAAAATAAATAAAATAAAAGCTTAGTAAAATTTCTTAATTTATTAATTATTTAATTTCTTATAAGCACCTAACTGTAAAATTTCATAAGCAATATCATATCCGTCTAGTGCATATTTTGTATATGAAAATTATGAAAAAAATTAGAAATAAATATTTTATTGTTTTAAAAAATTATTTTTTAATACTTTAGCCTGTATTCGGGGATGCAGAAAACTCAATTTACAAACAATATTCCTTCCAAGCCTCAAATAATTGAAAATATATTTAAAACTCAAAAGGTATATTCAACGCATGCTGCGTTACAAATAACAAATTTTGACTTGTTTTTAGCTTTATCAAATTAATTTTTTTTTTAATTTATCAAATTAAGTTTTTGAAAATTAATTCAAATAAATGTTGAGTTTAAAGTTGATGCGCATCTGCAGCTAAATTTAAGTCGAATAATATTTACTCTATAGTTTGCTGATCTGATATGAAGCTGTAGCTTGTCAGGGCGTTTAATGTATTTGCCAGTTTGGCAATGCCAACTGGAGGTCTTAGAGTTGCCTATAAAACTATTTACAAGCAAATATTTTTATTTTGGTAACAAAACTAAATGCCTATAAATTATTTATATTTTATCAATCACAACAGATTGAAATGTCTGCACAATTTGCTGTTTTATATAAACGAAAAATATCTATAGAAAATATGCATTTATGATGAAAGCTTTAAACGCTTTTGCTTGGCTTTTATTTCCGTTGAGTTTCCGTTAATTTAAAGACTTTGATTCAGTTGAAGTAGTTGTAATTGCATAATTAGCCACTGCCTTCAATGTCACTTACGTAAAGCGCAGCGAAAGGGCAACAACAAAAGCACAAACAAACAAACACACAGACAGACAGACGGTGAGGCGGACAGACAGGCAGTCGGGCAATGCATAACTATATCAAATTGAAAAGTGAACAATAGATTACAATTACAATGCGGCAACACTTTCATTTTCAATGCGTTTTAATTGGCTGTGCAAATATATGTATAAGTATATGTATATATACTGAAAAGAAAAGCCAAAATCAAAATCAAAAGCAAAAGCAAAGCCAAAAGCAAAAAGCAAAAATCAAAATAAAATCAAAATTTCAAAAGCGGCAGCTGCCATAAAAAGTAAGTGCTTTAATTATTTATATTGATATCATTTAAGCACAGTATATGTATACTATATACATCTATATACTGACTGCAAATTCCAAGCTGCCAAGCACTTGCAGTTGAATCATTGCAAAATCAGAGTGGGACAGAGATACATACATAGAAAAAGAGAGAGAGGGAGAGACTGGCTTTGCTTAGTGATACAAATCGAAAGGTTCATTGGAGCATTGTAATTCGGCAGTTTGGCATTGTTTAAAGTTTGCATCTGCCTTCACACACACACACACACACACACACACACACACACACACACACACACACACACAGATATGCAGATATGTATAACGGATAATAGTTTTATTATGCATTGTTTATTAATTTTCCTTGAATTTGATTAGCCATTCGCTTAACGGGGCGTAGCGCATTTCGAAATGTCAGACAGCGCAACGCGACGTCTGATTGTTTGTTTGGTTTTTCTTTCTTCAGTTTTTGGCAAAGAGGAAGCTTCAATTGAATTGCTCTGGGTAATGGATTTTTGACTGCTTCAACTGTGCTTCAGCTGCCTTTCATTTATTCATGGCACAATTTTTTTTCTTTGTTTTGTATGTCGCCGGCGTCTGTCGTCTTCTTCTTGCTGTGTGCTTTACCAATGCGACGGAGTTCAAAGATTTTGCCGTTCACACCCCGCTCCACAAAAATAATGTGTGTCGCGCATTTAAAGTAGATATTTTTTTCTTGATGTTTGTTGTTGTTGTTGTTGTTGTTGCTGTTTATGATGATGTCGCTTGTCTCCAGCTGTGCGTTTGCAGTTTCTGACATTTTGAGCCTAAGTTTAGATAAATATGTGACAAACGATGATAAGAAGCTGACTGCAGTCAACTGGTTCTATTCATGCAACCGCCTACTCATGCAGGCTCGTTAAAATTTTCAAATGCCAAAAGGTTCAACTACGCAGCTGTCAAGTAGAATAAAGCTTTGGAATGGAAATGAGCATGGAAATTAAATATTTAAATAATAAAATACTTTAATGCAAATATATGAGCAGACATTATAGATAATCAAGATGTAGCTATCGTATTAAAGCACGATTTCCCACCCCGCGTTTCTCCCTCTCTCTCTCTCTCTCGCTCTCTCTCTGCCATAAATCTGTTCCATATATGTAATGAGTACTCCATGTGCTATAACTTGACTATAATATTTCAAATATCTAAGGTCAAGCGTGTTTCGAGTTTTATGATACTTTTCTTATGGGCATATTAAAAAATAATAATTTATGGCACGACTTTATTTGGGCTGATTCCCTTATTTTGGCTGCACTTTGCATTGTCATAAACAATAAGCCGCGCGTATTAATATATTTATTTTTGGCCATTGTTTGCAGCCAAATGACAATATAATAATATGAACATCTAATTTTTTACGGCCCACCATTAAGCTGAGCTGGCTTACTGTCTGGCTGTCGGTTTGGATGTCGCTGACATGTATCGATATGCCTCGAAGATTCCATGCTGTTGAATTGCCTTTTAGCCAAGTTCAAATTCAAGGCTAAGCACGATCGCTTACAAGCACACGAATACCGGTAAAAATTGTTGTTGTTGCTGTTGCTGTTGTTGTTGCTGGAGCTGTCATTGTCTTTGTATTTCGTTTGTCTTCTATTTAACAAATTATTGATGATGGGCAAGCAAATCGCAGCAGCAGCAGTCACAGTTACAGTCACAGTCACAGTAATAGCTACAATTGTTGTTAATATTAGCTAAATAACTGGAGCAAACTTTATACCTTAAAAGTAGTATTACTCATAAGAAATCACACAGCCACAGCGTCAGTCGTAGTCGCAGCGTCAGTCACAGATTCATTCACAGTAGCTGCTTCTGTTTTTTTTTTTTTTAACTGAAAGCTGAACTCTAATTTATGTATGTATCGTCAGTGCTTCACCATAGTCACAATTTTCATCACAGTCACAGTTTCCGCTTTAGTAACAGCTAGCTTGAGCTGCTTTTTTCAGCTGATCTGAATTGGAACACTTAAAATAAGTTTATATATAGCTAGAGTCACAGTAAAAACTGAAGACACAGTTGCACTTAAAACTTGCGGAATGATGTTTTATATCAGTTTACTCAGAGACGTCAACATGGTCACAGCTGAAATGTCTATTGGTTTCGTAGTAACAGATAACCATTTATCATTTACCACTATTTAAGTCATTTTTTCCTTAAGTTTAGGTCACAGTGACAGGCTAGTAAAAGTTAGAAATGCAGTCACAGTCACAGTCACTTCTGCGTATGCAAGATAACAACAGTCATCACAGTTGCACTAGCAACTCCTACTATAATCTAGTTCTAGTTGCAGTCACAGTTTCTAGTATTAGTCACAGCAGAACATAATTAATTTAAATAACGGAAATAATAATGAACTAGTTTCTGTATCGCAGGAAGTTTTCAAATAAGAATTTAATTTAATTTAATTATTTATTATTCCCATTCTTATTTCTGTGAATTTGCTTATTTTATAGTTTTCTTCTGGGGCTTTTTACGAGCGCAAATGCCTTGAAATTGTGCAAATTGGTAGAAAAAAAATTGCAAAACTCAAATTTGTTAAGTTTTTCACATAATTTAGCAATAAAATAGCTGATTGTGCGTGTGTGGGTTTTTTCTATATTTTTTTCTGTTTATTTTTTTTATTCAAGTTGATTTTGGCAAATGACGTTAACTAATTAAAATATTAGCTAGACAGAGGCAATGAACACAGCGATGTTTTCAGCTGCTAGGAGGAGGCAGAGTTGGAGGCGGCTTAAGGTCAGTCACAGTTAGAGTCGCAGTCACAGTGAGAGACAATGCACAATCAGAATACAAAATTTATGCATTGCGAAAGGTCGCAGTGTCTCGACTTTCGTCTGGAGCTAACATCTGTTAACCAGTTTCAGTGTACGTATATGCTCTATACTCTATATTTCAGCTGACAAAAAGAGCTCTCGATTTCATTTACATTTCTAATGCGAACAGTCAAAAATTTGTGTGAATTTCTGTGTCGTCGCAACGACGTCAGCAACTGGTTTCGCTTCACAGTTTTTCCTTTTTATTTTGACTTGATAGTATTTTATTTATTTATTTTTTATTTATTTTTTAATTTATGCATCAAGTCGCATCAACCGGTTGCCTCTGCCTCTTCGAGGACCGCTGCTGATCTTCAATAGAAGCCGGTTCCACAGTCTCCGACTCGAACTGCTGCGTTGTCATCCAAAAATTAGCATCTCCGTTCGGTTTTTGGACTTTTCATTCGGTTTTTTTTTAGATATTTTTTGTGGTGCGCTTTCAAGGTCGTCTCAGCTGTTGTTGCTTTCGGGTTTCTGTTAAATTTTGTGGTGCAGTTTTTTTATTTATTTCTGTTTTGTTTTTCGAACTGTTTAGCATGCTATTATACAATATAAATGTGGGCTTAGCTAATTGCCCTTTGTAGAGCCATTTGTCAGTGTGAATTGACTTATTGCCAGGATTAGTTTCAGTCAATTATCTGCTATATCGCTATCGTGCACTTGTCTTCGAATTGCGCATGAGAGTAGCTCAAGTACAACTATCACAAATTATTAGATATAGCTCTTAGCTTCATGTAGCAGCATTTATCAGCAAAAAATCTCAATAGTTTAACTATGATTAATTATAAACCTAAAATAGCACTTTAAACTTGACTGAAGCCAACTTTTTGTTACCAAGAGACATTGTATCTATGACGATAAATCAAGTTCAACAATGTTAAGCCATAAATCTTGGTCTTTTGTTAACAATAGTTCATATGTAATATAATTTGGTTATTTAACAAAATTTCTTGAAAAAAAAAGCATATTTAATATAAGACCTTGAAGTTTTTAGAATTCTGACCTTAAAAACGCATAGCGTGACTAAAGCTCATTAATATGAATTCTAATCAGAATATTCTTCCTCAAAGATTTTATTATTATGTTATTGTTTTTAAAATATTTCCAGCTATACCCATAACAGATATATTTTGGACAACAAAGGAAAGAAAATATACACAAAATATATATAATATAATACAAAAAAAAAAATATATATATAAATACGTATATAAAATATACAAAAATATATAACAATATAAAATATATAAAACAAATAAAATAAATATCATTTATTCAATCTACGCTTTAAGCAGCCTAAACATTTGGAAAACTCAAGTGAAGACTTTTCTGTTATTACTTTTCTTTTACTATATATTCCTAAAATCTAATAAAATATGGAATGTTTAAGATAAATAGAATATATACATAGATATCTATAGTTATTTCTATATTTTTATTGCTTCTATTATCAACTACATGTTTATCTATGACTTCAAAACAAAACTAAGTTATTTACTTATATGTACATATATTTGTATAATATATACATATTCCTTTTTTAAGCCATTGCTATTTCTATATATTTCTATATCTTTCCATTCATATATCTATATGTATATATCTCTTTACATCTTTATAACAACATTATTTTCATTTCGCTCTCATGCTCTCATCTTCACAGCTTTTGGATGCGTTCGCTCGCGTTTGGCAAGTGAAAACGAGGTTTTCTTTTTGGAAAATCAGTTTTCAGTTTCAATTTGTTTGCTTGTCAATTGTTGTTTTTTTACTTTTTTATTTTGTTTTTGTTTTTGCTATGGCCAAATAAGTTAATCGCCGATTCCGGTTGCGATTTGCGATTTATTTGAGTGAAGCCATTGGTGCATATGCAAAAAAAAAAAAGAAAATAAATAAATAAAAGAGAGCAGCGCCAGCTCTATAAGAAATCTCCGTTTCACACGCATCAAAAAGGCATTTTAGGTGTTTCCCAGCAATTAACGTAAAATTTAAATGCTAGACCGACGCGACGTAATGAAAAAATGAGCACTTAAGTGCTTGAAAAAATTACAAAAAAAATGTATATAAATATATATATATATATATAAATATATTTACAGAAATGAAACAAAATTATAAATAAAAAAAAAATAAAAATAAAAATAATATTCACATACGCTCGGCCGCAGATGAATGAAAGTAAAATTTGAAAATTTGTTTGTTGTAACTGTTGTTGTTGCTGTGTTTACTGTGGCTGTAGATGAAAGTAAAATCGGCGCAGTTTTGTTTGAGCTCTTTGGCAAAGAGATGCGCAAGCCGCAGATACAAAGCAACAAATTATGTATAAACAAATTATGGCAATTGTTTGTGTATTTTCAGCAAGTAATGCCAGAGCAACAACAACAACTGTATGTTGTTTGTGTTTTGTGCCAGCAACAGCAACAACAACAACTGCAGCACAAGTTGTACATGGCAAATAATTAGCAACGCTTGAGATAATTTTGCAAAGTTTTGCCAAGAGTTTTGGCCCTGAGTTTTGAAGAGGCTGCTGGGCTAAAAGAGATGCTGCATAATATTTCAAAAAGGAAACATGGCTTACCTTAAAAGCAATTTTTTTTTGTTTTTCAAATAATCCAAAGCTTGTTTTTTTTTTCAAATAATTTTTAATATTTTTTTGCTAGCTAAATGTTGCTAAAGGTGCAGCAAAAATAAGTAAAATTTTATACAATAAACTGCAAGCACACGCACACAAGTGAGAGAGAGAGAGAGGGAGAGAGAGAGAGAGAGAGACTCTGTGTATGTGTATATTGCAGTTTTATTGCACAGTGTGCGTGCACTTGTGAAAATTTTTATTGTTATTTTTAGTTTTATGTGTGTATTTTTTATATTTTAAGCACTCGCGTTTCTTTAGTTGCATTAGGCATTTATTTGCTTAAGTTTTCATCCTTAGTTTTTACCGCCTGCTGATTGAAAACTCTGTTGAGGGTATTACGACACTTGCGCATTAGTTTTTCACACCAATACAGCTGCATTTAACACTTTTGCCCAAAGGCGTTTGGCGACTGCGTTTAATTTGACTTTTTTTTTTGTTTTAAGCGAAAATTAATATTATCATTAACCAATAACAATTTGCATGCAAAACTTTTGTTTGGCCATATAAATTTTATATAATTTTTTACAACACAATGCTAAACACGCACGCACACATACACACGCACACACATTCGCACAGTCGCACAGTCGCACACACACACACAGAGAGTATCTATACACTTGTGCGAACGCAGCGCATGCGCAGCGTTTGTTGTTGTTATTATTGTTGCTTAGCCACGCCCACTTACTGTTGCCAACCTGTCTTGGCTGCCGTTCACCTGGCTGACCGTTTGCAGACTGAAATTGCAGATTGTTGGCCAACTTTGCGTTGGCATAAAATCGTCTTTTTGGTAACGAAACGAAGCTTTTTAGCTCGCTAATTTGGTTTCCAGTCGCATGTCTTGGAAACTGGTTTCTTGCCGCTTCGCCGCAGCGGCAAAAGGCAACAGCAACAGCAACGACAACGACAACAGTAACAGCAACGACAACGGCAACTGCGCATGCGCTCGGCCAAAGAGCGGCAGCTTGAGAGAGCGCGAGCGCAGAGAGCGTGCGCAGCCGCAGGTAAGAGAGAGAGAGAGAGAGAGAGAGAGAAAGAGAGTGCGCAAGCTTCAGCTTAAGCCAAAGCTTTTCTTTGTGTAGCAGTTTTTGTTACAGTTTTTCCTGCACATTCTGCAATAGTTTGTTGTTTGTTTTGTTTTTGATTTTGCTTTTATTTTTACTTTTGTTTTTGCTTTTTTTTTTTTTTGCTTTTAACTTGGCTTTTAACTTTGCAGCATTTGCTATTTAGTCGCTTGTTTCTATCCTATAAGCAGCTTAACAGGTTTTGCTGATTAAGATTTTAGTATATATTTATTTATACAATTTATTTATTGAATTTCTTGCTAAATTTATTGAGTAAAACTGGGTAGAAAAAAATATATTTATTGTTTTTGTTTTTTGTTAATAAAAAATTGCTTAAGTTTTTATTGATTTTTTGTTTGTCTCATAATTGAAATTAAAGAATCTTAGCAAATTTCTTGCAATGTTTCCCATACTTAAAAACTCTTGTTGTTTACATGTCAAATACTCTTTCCGTATTGCACTTTACGTGTACTTAATTGTGACTGATCTATTAACGATTCACAATTGATATTCATGTGCTCGTTAATTTGTTTTGAGTACTTTCCGTTTGATTTGCTGAGTGACCGCAATGACATAATAACAATAACACAACAAATTGCTGCAGCAGCTACAACAGCAACAGCTACAACAGCAACAAGAGAGTCAGGCATTTCAATTAATGAACCAACGTAGGCCAAAGCCATCTGCTATTAGTCATGCATACACACACAGACACACAGACAGAAAACAACCGTAACACAATAAGTCGTGGACGCTGTCCAAAGACACATAAATTGCTTAAACGGCTCATGAATTATTGCGCATACGCCGCATGGTGCGGAGCACAATTAAATTTTAGTTAGGCACAAGCTCAAGCACACACACAGACACACACATACACAAACACACACACAGAGGCATACTCATATATTAAATGACTAAATCTAAAATCGACTGAATGCAAAATAATGTGAAGCATTTCAAGCGGCTCATAATGAAATCAATCAACGGTCACAACAACTGCTCCCCATCGGCTTGAGTTGCTCTTGTTGTGGCTGTTGTTGTTGTTGCGCTAACTGCGGATTATGGCATATATATATACATATATCTTTTTAAACAGCCAAACGACTTGAGGCTGTGTCTGCAGTTTATTTAACTGCCTCTGTGTGAGTGAGTGAGTGTGTGTGTGTGTGTGTGTGAGTGTGTTTATTACGTCACAGAGCTAAAGTACTTGGAGTGTGTTGCACTGCATCTGCGCATGTGAAAGTTGAATTTGATGGCGACTGTCGTTGCCTGTATTCAAATTGGAGCAACATGCACACACACACACACACACACACACACAATCGCACACACAGATACATGGCTTGTGCCTTAAATTGATGTTATATTAATAGCACCTACTCATATTCATGCAATTGTTTCCTATGGTCCATGTATGTCTGCTCGCTATTGAGAATGAGTGCAATATGTCGACTCTGTGTGTGTGTGTGTGTGTGTGTGTGTGTGTGGGTCGCCTAACCGAACCGAACCGGTATGTGGCATACTATCCAAGTCTTGTTGCAGTTTTTAGTACATGTTGTAACTGTTAAACAGCTCTCAACCTGGTTGGTCGCCAGTTGCCTCCAGCTGCCAATCGCCCAGCTGTTTTTCATTTTTGCTTTGATAAAACAAATTTGTTACATTTTTTTAGGCATGCGAATGAGTGCAAATCACATTTTGATAGGATAATCATTTTTTTTTGAATAGCAAACTTGAGTTTAAAAGTAGTTGAAGCTGTTAACTGTTTAATAATGTCAACTATTTTTTGTATTTTTTACTTTTATTTTAAAAGCTTCTTTAAAGGTCGATTTTGATATAATTTATTAGATATATTTTTTTATACATTCCCATAAATAGAGTATGTTTGAGTTAAGCAATTTTTATCACTTGTTATTTGAAAATAATTTGTGGACAGTTTAGATAAGTTTGTCTTGGCCTGGAGAGCGTTTACAGCGTATCTAGCAGTCGAGCAGGCTCTTGTAACTTATTTCAATTTAACTGTCAAAAACTTAGTCAACATTTTTCAATTTTTTTAAAGTTATTTTTCAGCTAATTTTTTTTCTATTTTTAAGCTGTTTTTTTTTGCAAATATTTTTGCAAGTCAAATTTTCGTTTGGCAATTGTCGGCAGCTGTTTTTAATCAGCCAACACATTTTTAACTAAGCTGTTAAGAAATCAAAACTAATTTATTAAATCTGCAGATAAATGCCATGCATTTATATAGATATATAAATATATTATACACAAATGATCAATTTGCATTAAGAAATAATTGAAAATTTTCAGCCTGACTGACTGCACGCTTTCAAGTATTTCTGAGCAGAAAAAAATCCAAATTAACCGTCACATTTGTGCTAAAAAACCAAATTTCGAGTAACCACAATAAACCCCACCCAAAAATAAAAAAATTAAATTTCTGTCTCTTTTGTAAAAACAAAATGCAGGCAAAAACGATTTTTATTGTTTTTCTTACAGGCGAAAAAGTCGTTCAACTCGTTTGTTTGTTTATTGTTGCTACGTAATTACATGGAAAAGAATGTATTTGTTGTTTATGTATATATTTTGTTCTTCTTTTTGTTGTTGTTGTTGTTTTTCTTATGACAACAAATCGGGTTTTACATTCTCTTGCAGACCTTGGCGAAAAAAAAAACAAAAGCAAAAGCAAAGCGCGCGCAACGAATTGCAATTCCGCAATCGATTCATATACGAGTTCGAGTTCGATATCGAATTCGAATTCGAATTCGAGTTGAGTTTTG
This sequence comes from Drosophila anceps, assembly GCA_035045945.1. Taxonomy (NCBI): domain Eukaryota; kingdom Metazoa; phylum Arthropoda; class Insecta; order Diptera; family Drosophilidae; genus Drosophila; species Drosophila anceps. The sequence continues at coordinate 651,269 of JAWNON010000038.1, forward strand.
ACCTTGCTTTTGAATCAGTTCATACTTATATATACATAACATATATACATCAGTTGGCATATCTAGTTCTTTAGATGATAAAAAAGTTCATGACGAAGCGAAACACTTTGCTCAACGTACTATTCGAGGCCGGACGCTCGTTGGCCGCCAGCTGAGCGTCCAGCTGATCCTCCAGTTCGATGCCATAGCGCACTATATACCATTCGGCAGCAAAGTAGATGACGAGCGTAATTAGCGCAAATTTTATATAGATTTTAAATATCCAAACTATGTTCAGGCCGAGCTGTTGCAGCAGCTCCAATGCATCCATTGCTGCTAATGCCGGCTAACGTTGCGTATGCGCACTGTGGCAAAAAAAAAAGATTATATACAGATAGACTGACTACACGAACAACAAGAGCCAAGTCTCGCAGCTTGCCGGCTGAGTGCTTACGCGTAGGGTCGACCGAGCTGGGCAAAGATTGCGATTTGCTGAAATGAGGTCGCTTGAGGCGTCGCTTTGGAATCGCTTTGTGGCTTATGCAATTGTTGTAGCTGCTGTTGTGGATGTTGTGTTGTTGTTGTAGTATTCGTTGCTGTTGCTGTGTATTGATTGTGTGGAGCAGCGCATTAGTGTGGCGTTCAAGATGCACATTTCGCTTTCGTGTCTGACAGATGCCTAAGTCTTCGTCGTCGTTGTTGTTGTTGTTGTTATTGCTGTTGCTGTTGCTGCTGTGTTCATTGTTGTTGTCGCCTCATTTGAATTTTATAGTGTTGATGATCCCGTCGCTTCGATTTTTCGTGTTTTCGTATTTCGCTATTTCGGCCTTTTACACTCGTAATAATTGTTGCTGCCGCTTTCAGTTTTTTTTTCAGTCACCTTTTGTTGTTGTTGCTGCTGCTGCTGCTGCTGCCGCTGCTGTTGTTGTTGGTATCTCTCACGTTGTCATTTGATCATTATGCGCGCCGCTTAATTATGCTAATTTGTGCACCAGCTTTGTACAATTTATTTAGCTTTTATTTTTTTATTTGTCAGTTTCCATTGTCGTTGTTGTTGTTGTTGCTTTAGGCATTTGGCTCTGCTTTTATTTGCGCGCCCTGTAACAAAAAAAAAAAAGATTTTAGAAAAATCGAATACATTTGTTTGTAAATTAATTTGTTTCGGGGCGGGCAACTCAAATTGATGAAGATAAATGATTCGATAATCGACAGCGCCATAAATAACGGCATCCATAAACAAATTGGATTGCGAAAAGGTGGCCTGTCTTCGTGTATTTGTTCAGCTAACTGCAACTGGAGCAGTGGGCGTGGCTTGGTCAAAATTATATCAACTCGAAATGTCGCAAAGACTTTGATTAATAAGTGTGTTAAATGTAGTGGTGAAAGAGTATGGATAAAATGAATGGGAGCAAGGGAAGGGAGTGTGAAATGTAGATGAATTTGAGTTGAATACGAGTAAATGTGCAGAGAGATTAAGATCTGAGTCAAAAAAGAATCAAAATCTAAACTTACAATATGAGAGGAAAATGTAAGTCATAATCAAAGATAAAATCTATAGAAAGATGTCTTCAGCGCAGTTCAAACACTGAGTTCAATACCTGAACTCACAAACTAATATGAAACTCTGTTCAGAATCTGAGAGGAAAGCTGCGTCAAAACTGAGTTGAAACTCAAAATATATGAGCAAAGTATGAAAATTAATTTTGACTCTAAATAGAAAATAAAATCAGAGTAAAATAATGAGTTCAATATAAGTTCTGATCTGAAAAATCTGAATCACAACTAAGTTAATAATATATATATATATATCTGATTCAAAACCTAAGATTTAGTCTGATTTGAAAGTCAAAATGAGATCGAAATAAATGTCAAACCTTTTATGACAGAAATCTAAGATTCAATATATATTCAAGAAAAACCTAAAACAAAAATTTCAAATTAAAAACTAAGATAAAAATCTAAAATCAACATCGAAACTCAAATCTGAGCTCAAAATCTGATTTTAAAATTGGATATTAAAATCTGAGATCAAAATCGAAGTCGAAATCTCAATCAAAACAAAGTCAAAATGTCAAATCAAAATCACAGCTCGTAATCTTAGCCCAAGTCATAATCTAAGCCGTGTCGCCAATCTCAGTTCAAAATCTGGAGCTATTGTAGGCCAGGTGAACGAGGCGCACCTTAACCAACATGGTTTGTGCCAAGCGTCAGCTGCATTACCAAGATCTCTTTTGTGTAGACTTGCAAATTAGTTTATAAGTGAACGAAGCCATGAATAATTGATTCGCTGTGCATTCTCTTGCCGTCAATCTCTTTGGGCTAGACTATTTATAGGTAGAGCCACTTAAACTCTAGGCATGACCTTGACAGCAACCTTAACAGTCAAACGGCGAGTCAGTGGCCGCCCCCTCCTGCCCCCCCTTGTTGGCCACACCACTGTCTCTCAGCCATGTTTGACAAATTAAAGTGAGTTGAGAGCGAGCCACAAAAACTCGATTGCATCTTCAATACGCTTGACAATCGCTTAACGAAATCTGCTTAACCTTACGATGTGTAGCTCTGGCTGCTGCTCCGCCTGCGACTTTGGCTGCATCTGCAGCCACGACTGTTCGCCGCTTGCCGTTGATAAATGCAGCAATTATTTAAAGCGCACAAATCAACTTCAACTTGGATGGGCCTATGCGGCTGACCGGTGTGGCAGGCGTCGTGCCGTTTCGCAAAGCCAAACAAAGTACATTACATTAATTTCAAAAAATGTACGCGCAAAAAAAACCCCGCAGTTACTGCAATACAAACCACCAGAGAGAGAGAGAGAGAGAGAGAGAGGAGGAGAGAGAAGGGGGAAAAAGATGAAAATGTGTTTAAGAAACCAGTCGCCAAATGGACTAAAGTGGATTGCCTTCACAATGCCTGCGGACCTGACGACTCGCCAATCGAATTCTTCCTGACTGCAGGCAACGCGAGACATGTAAATGCTGAAGTTGAACTGTCGCATAAACTGAGCCGCAGACTGAGACAAAGACGCAGCTCAGTCTCTACTCCTCCCTCCCCCTCTCCAGCAGTTGTCAACTTGTCAAACCAAAAACTAGACACTAGATTCAAGATGCGAAACTGAAAAACTTGAGTCTGCAGACTCCATGAAAATAAAAGAGATTCGCTCAAATGAGTTTGTTTTTTATTTTTTTTGTTTTTCTCTGTTTATTTTGTTTGCTAGCCAAGGCAGTTGCTTCCAGTCGCTGATAAGTGCGCGTACTCGTCTATATTGACGCTTACCGGTTTCTGCGCCAGACCCTCTGACATTCTCACCTTATTCGCATGAAACACTCAATTTCGGTTTACTTTTAGATACCCTCGAGTTGTGGGCAATGCGTGGGGTATGTAGAGTGGATGAGGGCAGGATGTAAGCTTTCTACTTTGCAGAATGTAAAACTGAATACTATAGAGCATACTATACTATCCATACTATACTAACTGCCAGCAGAATTTCTATTCTTTTATACAAAAATATAAAATGTAAACTTTTTGAATATCTATATATCTCTCTAGGACAACATATATAAACATATTTTCAACGGAAGTTATAGATAAGTCCAATCAAACTTGAAGAAGGTTATTTAACTTTCCTTATCTATTCTTTAAAAATAAAAATAAAAATTAAATTCATATAAATTTTTGGAAAAATGGTTATTTGCCAAGTTTTCTCCATAAACTCTGTAGAGTATCTAGCAATCTAGCAAATCTTTGCGCAAATTTCTGACTCGGTTGCAAGTCAAGCTGTTGCTTGTGTCTCATACATGGCCATATAATAATTTCAATTTCTTGGCTACATGACATTTGCGTCACATAGTAAATTATTTAGCTGCATATTAATTGGCAAATATGTTACTTCCCCACAAAGCGTAACAGATATTTAAACGCTTTTTTAAGTAATTCGCGTTTATATAATGCAAATGGCGTTAATTTGCTGTTCAGTTGGCAGTAACCCATTAAAATGTGGGTGACCAGCGAGCAGCCAGACCAGACCAGGCCAAGCCAAGCCGCGCCGCTCCAAGCCAAGAAAACCAGTTGAAAACATGATATGAAAACATTTAAGTAGATGCCGTCATAGATAGATATCACTGTCTGGGCCTGCTTAGGGTCTCTGCGGATTAGGGAGTGGGGGCGGCCAGTCTGACACGCATTTCAACTCGCTAATTGCACAATTTGTGTCAGTTGTGGCTGCCCAATGACCAAAAGTTGACAATTGACTTTTAATTAGGTAGGCCCGAAGCTCGAGCATTGTTATTGTTTGTATAACTGGGTTTTTTATGGCTTTGGTCTATCTGCTTCCGTATGCTGCTGGAAACTAATTACATTCTTGCTCAAAATTTGATTTTAGACTTAAATCATAATGGAAATGTCAAAAAAGCGTAGCGTTACTTATTCACTCTAATCAGTAAACGAAACAAGCTTTTAGGTGTTATATCCAATTGGCTTTTGGCTAGAATCAAGCTTAAAGTTTCACATTCCAAACACATTCATATTGCTTCTGGTACTTGCTGCTAGGAGCCAATTAGATTCTAGTTGGAAATATGCAAGCAGAATAAATTATGTCAAAAGCTAAAACGTCATTTTATTTGTACATATGAAATCATATCAGCCAACTAGACCAACTCCAAATTCACATTCCAAGCACATGCATATATCACCGGCGACTTCTTTTCTTTGTTTCTGCTTTATTCCCGAACTTTCTGAGGCGATCTTCCACGACACAATGAGTTGCCCAAAAACAGAAAAACGTCCACAGTCAGTCACATCTTAACACTATCAATCTTCTCCTCTTTAATTAAGCAACTTTTTTCGCATGCTAATCTTATATTAATATATTTACCTCATTGTTATCTATTCGCGCACATTTTTTTTTAGTAAACAAAAATAAATAAATAAACAAAAAGCAGAGAGGCCAACGCACACGCAGCAAACTTTGACAATTGGAAAGCGCTGGAAGCGATTCCAATGCTTGGGCAAAGCTTGAAGCCATATGATCAGCAGCTGATCTGCTAGCAAAGCTTTCAAAAATTAACAGGTAGCTTAAAACTAAGTGTGTGAGAAAGAGATGACTATAGTAGTGCAGAGCGACAAGCGTGAGTTGCATAGCAACAAGCTTAAAGGCAGCTCACACAAGCACAGCTTGCGCCTTTTATATCAAGTGCCAAAAGGTATGCAACAAAAAGGCTTATTAATTTTATAAACATTTTATTTTATTTGCAGGTACATAAAATTTACATGAAATGGGAATATACATTTATATATATACAATATTTTGAAATTGGTTAAGGTGCCAACTGGTGACGGTATTATAAGAAGGTTAACAAATTAGCGACACCTTCAATTTGACAACAACAATTACAAAGCTTTTGGTTCTGTGTTTTTTATTTGATTTAGTAATTTCTAATTTGTGCAGATTTTCACTCAATGGCCTCAATTATTTCATATTCTTCATCCAAAGAATGATCATAATCGATATTATATTTATTTTTAATTTTACTTTTATAATCCTTGAGCTCATCGTCGTTCTCAAATTTATTCAAATTGTAGCGCATGTTGCCGCGCTGTTTGCTTTTGTAGCTGTTGCTGCCGCTGCTGCTGTGGTTGCTGCTGTGATTGCTGTGCTGTGCTGTGCTATGTCTAGAGGACGTGTTTGCTATGCTAAATTGATTACCTTTATTTCTACTGCTATTCCTACTGCCCTGCTTACGGCTATTGCCACTATTTTGTCTACTTTGATATTCGCTATGTTTACTAGAGTTAAATTGCTGTTGCTGTTGCTGTTGCTCTTGCTGTGATGATGAGTATGACGATTGAGATTGATTGGTTGTGTATCTCATGCTGCCTCTAAAACTATTTTTGGTCATTTTATTGTAGTTGGTTGGTGAGGTGCTATCTACGATTCTGTTGTTGTTGTTGCTGTTGCTGTTGTGTTTACTTTTATCTATGTTGCTGCTGCCGCTGCTGCTGCTGCTTTTGTTTTGTGCCAGAAACTGTCGCTGTCTGCTGCCTCGCTGCCGATTCACTGCCTCCGCCGTTGTGTGTGCTTTCCCAATCTTATACTCATCATCAGCCTTATATCATACCTCAGCCTGCTGCTGCTGCTGCTGTTGGCTGCGCTCTGGTATGCGATAGAGCTCATCATTATTCTGATAGAGCTGCTCGGAGCTGGCGCAGTTCACATTCGACCACCAATCGCAGACGCGCACAGCCTGATTGAAGACGGTGCCATTCGGGCAGAGGAAGGAGTATTGATGGCCAGAGTGCAGGCACCAGTGCCAGACCTTGAAGAGAGCATAGAGAACATTGTTCGAGTGACGTTTGTTTGAGTAAATCGTGCATCCAACATGTTGTGTTTGCCTCACCTGACACCTCGTCTCGGTATCCGCATAGTAGCCCGGCTGACGTCCTTGGCAGTTGAATGACAAACCCTTGGGCACCGCATCATAGATTGGATAATCCTCGCCAGCTATGTAGCCATCAATTTGCTGCAATAGTAGACAATAAATGAGATGCGACTTTCAAGTACAACTCGTGCATGGGTATGTGAATTATCTCATCGAGTGCAACTGCAGCGCTGACCTTCGTGCGGCTGCTGATTGCTTAAGCAGGGCACATTTCAAATCACGGCAAAACAAACAGCAAAATGATGTCTAAACAATAACAAATTACGAGCCTGAAACAATTGCCACACACACACTCAATTTTAGTACATGCGAAAAATAAAAAAAGAAACAGAAACCGAAAATTTAAAATGCAAATGCATCAACCGAAAAATCTGTCGAAAAACCAACAAAAAAATATGAACAACAAAAAAAAATGAATAAAGATCAACAAAAGAATCAGTGAGTGTTGAAAAATGCGCAATTGTGGGTGGTTATCTATGTATGTATGTGTGTGACAACAGAGAACTGTCAATCTCATGCGTATGAAACCATGAAAAGCTGACACAGCAACAAAGCGCGACCAAGTGGCAACACCATCACACACACATACATACATACATACAGGCGATGACATTCCCATGACTGACATTCGACAGCAGCGCTCTGCAACTCACTTGTTCTTTTGTTCGATTTTTCCATTCCATTTTCGTATTCCTGTGCAACATGTTGCATGTCACTGGCCTATCTTTCAGCTATCTTGATCTTGCCTCAATTCCAATCTAAATACAATTTTTTCCACACCGATTTCGCATTGTTGCTGCTGCTGCTGCTGCTGCGTTACGCTTAAATAAATTCATTTGCAAGGCGTGTGACGAAAAATCTTTGGATGGACTCTTTTTTCAGGCGTCGATGTCAAAATGCATATTTTATTGTTATACTTTAATTTGAGGTTAATGGTTACTTTATGCTGATGAGCAGTGTTGCAAAATGTCGATAGAAAAGTGTGGGACGTGCAAGAAATTGAATATTGAATTGAGCAGGCAAATTTAAAGACTTAGCTAATTTTATTTACATTTTGTATTTAGAGTAGAGCTGTAAATATTATCTTAGTTTGTCAACATATAATTTAAATATATATTCTAAATAAAATACCACAAAGAACACCACAAGCGTATTTTGGACCTTTTTAAATGTAAATAGTATTTTTTAATGATAGTCTTTTTTTTAATGCATTCAGTATTTTTAAGTGGCAACAGCGATTAGGGTGACCCTTTTAGTGATGCTGTTCCTTAGCTTGTCAATTCCTGTTCGATCATTATGTTTTTGCTATTTGCTAACTATTCGATAACAATTCTCAGCTCTTACCAAACAGTTTAACAGCTTTTTTATTGCCTGTGCAATTTCCTGCTGCACGCTAATAACTTTCATGAGGTTTTAACATTTGCAACTGCAACAACAATAGACGCCCAGTGCCACAGTAACCCAGCTGCCTAGCTGTTTGGCTCTTCGCTGTTGGCTGCTTAAATACCAGACGACGAAGACTCCAAAGCACCACCAACAACAACAACAACTATGGCACAGCGTGCAATTTTCCTTTCTTTGCTCTAGTTGTTGTTGTTGTTTAGAGCAGTTCACCAAGGCTAATTGATAAAAGACTAAAGTAAAGAGGCTCCAGCCGCACTAACAGCCGAAGAAAAAAGCCAAACGATGACGACACCTTGAGCCAGCCAAGCCAGCATGCAATGGGAAATGCGGCCTGGCCAATGGTGGAGCATCGGGTTCGTATAAGCTGGTGTGGCGTTTGCGGACGTGAGAAGATGTCTAACACTTTGCAGACAGGTCGACGACTAAGACGACGACGACGTTGTCGCTGCACTTGCAAAATCGAGAGACTTTTTGGTCCACTTTTATTTTTGTCTTGGCAACAATTGTATTGTTGTTGCTGTTGTTGTTGTTGCCACTGAGGCGACTGCGACTGCGACTGCAAGTTTGCGTGGGAGTTTGTTGTAGTTGTTGCCGATGTTTGCTGTGTGTAGATCACAATCAGACAAGAGACAAATGGTGTGCGCAATCTCTTAGTTTGAATGAGTATAGAAATTATCTAAGATGACACTTTTTTAGCTGCTGCTACTGCTGTTGTGGTTGTTGCTGCTGCTGCTGCTGCTGCTGCTCATGATATATCCATTCTAACGCTAATGAAGCTATCAAATTGTTCACAATTTTTTTTTAATGCGCTTTTATTCCCAGGGCTATAAAGTTTTATGAGCGCCAAATATTTCAACGATAAATGAAAAAGATAATTGACAAAGAGCAATAAATGGACAAATCGACAGAGAGAGAGAGAGAGAGAGATGGAGAGAGAGAGAGATGGAGAGAGAGGGGCGGACATGCAGGCCAGCAAATAAGCAGTTGAGAGTTGAGACTTGGAGTTGGGACTCACGTTGCGCCCTCAACCGAACTTACCCCATTGACACAGTTTCCTGCCAGCAGCACAGCGAACACGACAACCAAAACGATGGACATGCAGGAGGCAAAGAAGTTGCTCGAGCAGAAGGAGGAGGCGGTGCTGCTGCTGTTGCTGCTGGCTGCCAGATGAAGATGCTGCTGCTGCTGCTTCTGCTGTCTGCTGTATTGTTGTTGTTGTTGTTGTTGTGGTGATTTGTTCGCTGTTGTTGCGGCTGCCATGATGTCTGTGATTTTGGGCTTTACGGCTACGCGGCGTATACGTAATTTAAATGTGATTTTGTGTGTGTTTGGTTCGCTGTTCGTTGTTGCTGCTGTTGTTGTTGTTGTTGCTATCTAAAATACAAAATCGAAAAGAGAAAAATAGAGACGAGCTAAGCTAAGTGCTATTAGATGTTATATACACAACATCCAATTTGTCTGTGTGTGTGTGTGTGTGTGTGTGTATTTTTAGAAAGGAAGCTGCAATTGGAAAATTGCATTGGGCCCAAACAGCAACAGAAGATGTCTTCTCAAGTGTTTCTTCTCGGCTTTGGCATGTAATTAGATTTCATTTTTATATTTTTATTATTTTCTGCTGCATGTGGCTTTTGGCTCTTTTTTTGGAATTTTATGCTTTGCCGCAAATGGTAATGGGCATTTGTGGTTACGTTAGCTGCGGCGGTTTCTATAATGCCTGTGGTTGGTTGCCTTGCCAGGAATAGATGATGCTGCTGCTGCTGCTGCTGCTGTTGATGCTGCTGCTGAGAGCAACAACATTCACTTCTTGCAATTTGGCTTTGGAATACGTTTTGTATTGCTTTTTGATTGCGTTTAATGGTTGATTAACTAATGTTGAACTATTTGTATTGAGTTTAATTGAGAGATTGTGCATATGATCAAATCAAATGGACCTGTTCTAAGTATAAGCTGAACAGGTAGTAACTACTTAAGCAACTGTCGCGCTGTACTTTCTATATAAACTAAAGTTACGTCTTTATATTGTAGACTGCAAACGGATGCGCGCATAACTGGGTTTGTTCCTGTTATTACCAATTATGCTATGTTCCCAACTGATATCTGGTTTCAGGGATGTGTTTAAGCTTATTGACGAACCGAAACTCTAAAAGTCAGGAATTTTGCTTACAAAGGCCTAGCAGAAGCGTTTTCTAATATGTTTTAAGTTAAAAATATATGTCTAACATTGACAATTATAAGAGATATAAATATATAGATAACAAAACTATTTGACGATCATTTGAGAATTGCTATGATTGTGTTAGCTTATTGTAACTCTTTACATTCATTCTGCTAAAAGTCCTTTAGTATTTAAATCTTATCATCCTTTTCAAAACAAATATATATATATTGTGATTCTTATAAACACTATAGTAAAAGTTGCTAATAATTCACAGTTTCCATGCAATTTCCTTAAGTATTTCCATAGTTTTTCAAGCAGTTCCTTGCTAATTAACAATGCATTGCTTTAGGCATATAAAAACTTTGGCCATGCTTATTAACATATTTTCAAATTAAGCAATTCCAGGCCTCAACTGCTTTATTATTAAATTATTTCAAATGTTTTTTATTTTTCTGTTACTTATAAGATTTACGTAATTAATCTCTCAGCTTAAGAGGCACGCACTTAACCGCACACTTGAACAACTCTTGATATGTTTGTTGATATTTATATATTTTTTCTTGAGTTTTTCTTCTTTTTTTTTTGTTTTTTTGGTTCGTACGTTTTTGGGTCGCGAGCTGCGAGCTGCACGTGTTGCCGCGTTTGGAGTTGATGCAAAAGTTAGAAAAAATTTCGCATCAATTTTAGTTTTATACTCAAGAGCAGGTCGAGCGCCGCGGCGTCGTTTGCGACTCGGCTGGGGGCCAATAGATGAGCGCAGCAATACAAGCCAAATGCACAGAGTCATCGTCAATGCTGTGGCTGCTGCTGCTGCCGCTGCCGCCGCCGCCGCCGCAATTGCCAAAGAGCAAACTCATCGTCATCGTCATCGTCGTTGAGCAGCAGCCGAAACTGAAACTAAATCATCGTGCAATTGGCGCTCATTCGGCTCTCTTGCGGCTTGCTGCTTGCTGCTTGCTGCTTCGCATTCATCGCTAAATATTTGAAACTGTGGCAGATGCCGCAGCATCGCAGCGGCATTACGGCATTGTTGAGCTGCTTTGTTTTGTTTGCGGCTTTTGTTTGTTTATGATTTTGGCACATTTTGTGTTGTTGCTATAAAAATAAAAACATCACAAAATTAGTGCAAATTTTCATTTGGCTTGTGAGCTATTGATGAAAGCCAAACAAAAGACTTAGGCAACGAACTTGTAAGGCTGTCACAGCGTTTAATTGCGGCCAAATGATTGCAATTAATAGCGTTTAACTGTGATCAAAATGAAAGGCTTACTCAACGAACTTGACACACGATTGCCATTAAATAAGAGCTGAAATATATATGTAATTGAAATTATGGAGTTGACATACATTTTTGGACGTTCACGTGAAAGCCCTTCAGCAAAGTTTACTTTTATATTAATTAATGCTATTGGTCTCTGAAATTTTATTATGAAAGAGAAAACACTTAGGCAACTAACTTGATAAGAACTATTAATAACATTGGAGGAACAAAGTCTTATGCATGGCCAGTACAACAGAAGATTCAAGCAACAAACTACAAAAGACTTAGGCAACAAACTTGCAGCTGAGGTAAATATATCAACTGTTTTTAGTTTAAAATATCTTGATAATCAGCTTGGATAAACAATCTGTCAAAGGTATTCCGATTGCAGAAGTTACCGCAACTTAGCTAACTGTCGGATGCTGCTAAGTGCTTCAATTACGCAAATCCCTAACCCACGCTGCAAATGAATTTTCATTATAAATTATCATAAATTAAACTAATTAAAATCAAATCGCGGCAATAAATTTACAGCAGACATTCGCTCTAGAATTGATGCAGCCAGCGACAGCAGCCGCTCACTTTCAAAAGATGTGCAGTGGCAATCCGGTTGAGCTAAGGAATATACATGTACATATATATGTCTATATATATATGTATATATGTATATGTGTATCGACTTGAGATGGCTTTCAATGCGCTTCAATTGAAGTGCATGCAGAGACGAATCTTGTGACTAAGATTGAGACGGAGACCGAAGTCTGGGACTGAGACTCATTCTGGTTCACCTTCGAGAAAAGCATTGCGGCAGCTACAACTAATAACAACAGCAACAACAACAGCAACAACAACAGCAACAACAACGGCAATAGCAAACGTTTGGCAATGCGGCTGCTGCTTTTTGGTTTAGTTTTTCAGTTATTTATTTATGTATTTGTTGTTGTTGTTGTTGTTGTTGCTGTTGTTACTGTTGTGTTTGTCTGTGAGAAATTCCCTTAATCAGCGCAGTCATTGCAACTGCCACACAGCGGTTGCAAACAAGAAAAGCCTAAATATGCTGCGACTGCCAGCTCAAAATGGCAGCAGGTACGTCTGTCTGTCTCCCTGTCTCTCTGACTGTCTGTCTGTCTGTCTGACTTGATTTCATATGACCATTATCATTAGGCGTTGGTGCTGCCATTTCATAATGAACCTCAAACGGCGTTCAACCAATCCGAACTGAACCGTAATTAATATAGCTCTACGATGTAGCTCATTTCCAATGGACTTGTGGCCATATTTTTATTAGTGTTTAAGACTTGATTCACACGCTGCTATGGATTATTATTTGTGTGCTTTTCTCGTTGAATGCCCCGTTGAAAATTCGACACGGTGCTGCCCTTGACGGCGCCGCAGACACAACATGTGCCATCATCTTGAACGTCCGGATAATTTGGCTGGCCGCATTAACCTTGACTTTTAGCCGAACGGTGGTGCCACCAACAGCCAAGCAGCAGCTGCTTCTTGAAAATTGGCTTAGATACGTGACGAAAACAATGATAAAGTAATTATGTACCCCCACACACACATGTGACTGACTGTCATATTGCTGTTGACACTTGCCGCGTCTGATTGTGCGGCCAGCTTTATGGAGCATTAGCTTTATTTAAATGTTTTTTTCTTTGCTGTGCTGCGTTTCTGTCTAATGTGGCCATTTTCTGCTGTTGTTTATCATAATTTATTAAATTTGTTACGAAATGGTTTTTTAATATAGGCTCAGGTGCTTAAGCCAACTGACTAGAGGCATTCAGTAAATTTGCTGGGAATTTTACTTACTGAATGACTTAGAACAATATCTCAGAAAATGATGGCGTAATTTTGTTATATTCTTATAAAATAAATATTATTTTATTATTATTTATATAAGCACGGTATTCATTTTAATTGAAGCTACATAGCAAAGCTGTCCTTGTCAGTAGCTGAAGAGGTTCTTGGACGGGGCGTTGACTTTTCTGAAGGTTTTTGACATGTCGAAAGCTGAATTGGACGGAAATGATTTATTATATTTAATTTTAAAAGGCAATTGGAGTGGGACAGAAATGTAGTAGTATCCGATAACGTAGCTGCTGGTTTGCTCTGTTCGTATAGAATATCTCGATAGCCTGACTAGCTTGTTGTATTCAGGTTCAGTTTGTAGAAAATCCTGTGATCCTCTTCTGCCTCTGTCTTTTGAGAAAAAGACAGAGATCGCCTTTTGCTCTAACACTCTCTTCTCTCTTTTCCCCTTCTGTCTTTCTCTCTCTCTCTCTATCTCTTTCTACCTAGTGCTACAAAATAAAATAACTAATGATTGTGCTTAAAGAGTCAAATATATACATATTCATGTCGTAAGATCTCAGAGAATTTCTTAAAAGAATCACTTAGTCAAAGCAGAACCTTCATGCAGGCAGGAAGTAACTTCTAAGTACCTCTAACTCTCTGCTCGTAGGCATAGCTGCATTCAATTCACTTCTTGACTGCATTCGCTTGCTTCAGCAACGACTGCCCATTCCTAATTCATGACATATCATTAATTCACTCACAGCGCACATTATTCAAGCTTAAAATCCTACTTAAACAACTCCTAAACAGAGCGCAACTTGATAAACGCATTTCGAGTTTCGCGAGTTCTTATTGTTCTGGTTTCAGCGCAGATTGTTTTTTTGTCCGTTTTGCCATTTTTGGCTGTTTTTATTCCGTTTGGCTTTTACGAGCTCCTTTGAATGGGTTTCTCGTTTTCGACTGAGCTGTGCACAAGCACAATGCAGCTGCAGTTAGCTGATTATTGTGCAAATAAAAGTTCTAATGATGATTTCGGCAACAACAATGCAATTATGCAAAGCAACATAAAGAGGAAGGTAATTAAAGGCAGCGCATAGCAATAAAAAAAAAAAAAAAAAAAACAGAAAACGAGATGTACAACTAGAATTAAACGAGGAATTATAATTATCGTGGCGCTGCAATCAACAATGAATATGCTAAACAGTTGAGACGGGTCGAGTCGAGTCGAGAACATCCTATGTGGCACATGCCGCATCCGCCACAACAGCAGCAGCAGTAGCAGCAGCCGAAGCATCCACAGCTATAGCCACATCCACTTCAGGTAGCCATTTGCGCAACAGCTCAAAACCCAAGTCCGAGCCGCAGCCCAAAAACCAAAATCAAAGCAAATATCATACATCATCGCAAAGGTTGCTAAATTATATCGTATCTCTCACTCCCTTACCCGCTCTCTTTCTCTCTATCTCTCTCTCTCTCTCTCTATCTCATTGGAACTGTAGCAAATTGTCGAAGTTTTGTAATCAAACTCGCTTATTGTATTTCTTCGCCCATCTTCTTTTGCGCCCCAGCAATTTCACACACGCTGACTTTTTCGCCCAAGCTGAACTTCTGCTGGCTCAGTCGTCATCATCTTCTTCTTCTTCTCGTTCGTTTTCTTCGCCTTGGCTCTATTTAGCGTCGTTGATTTTTCATCCAATTTAAATTGAATTCAAATATATATTTTGTCACCATTTGCTTGCGCCACTCGCCACTCGCCATTCGCTGAGTGCTTAGCGAAAGTGTTGACACACATCAGGCCTCTGGATTGGCTCACAGCGGCTCGCTCCCTTGCAATTTGACGACTTGATTGATTTTCAGTTGGCAATTGTAGTTGTTAGTCCAAGTGACTTTTAAATTGTGTTAAGCTGCTAAAATTGGGTTGAGTGTGTTTTAAAGGGGATTTTTTCACTCCGAAATTCATAGAGTCAGAGAATGACGGCGCTTGAAAGGTTTGCTAAAACTATTTATTAGTCAATTGCAAAAGCTCTATTACATAATGGAATATACACATATATATATATAGAAATATAGATAAACTATGTAGATAAACCTTTAGAACTCCAACAGAATATAGGAATATACCTGTAGAACTCCTAGTTATAATAATTCCATCTCCAAGAGCTGCTCTTTCCCAGTTTCTCATAGCCTCTCAGCTGGCTCTTTTGGTATTTCATATCTCTTTTGTTACTTCATATCTCCTTTGGCATTTCATATCTCCGCTCACATCCAAATACTTCCCAGCGCTGAGCTGTCAATAATTCTTTTCAATAAAACGTAATTGTTGTTAACAAATTTGTCAATTTTGCAAAGCTTCAAAAGACAAACATGAATTATGAACTGCGGCAGGAATAACAAGTTAGACTGCGCTAGTCGACGGCGAAATACCCTAATTAAAATGTACACTTAGCATCGTTATTATCATTCTTATCATTCGAATTGTCATGTTAATCATTATTATCATAAAAATCATGTTTATCATTATAGCAATGATTACAATAATGATCATTCTATGATTATTGTAAATATCATAATATTTTCATCAGCATTGTCATTATTATTGTTAACATCATCCTGATAATTATCATTATTGTTATATATTTACATTTACACTTATGTATGTTACATACACTCACACAAATCGCTTATACCCTTTCTACAAATTTTTCAATTTGTTCAGGGTATTAAAAACTGAAAAATTGACGAAAAATGCCAAATAAAATTTTATTGAACAACAGTTGATGAATGCGACGATGATGGACAGCTGTGACAACAACAACAAGAACAACAACAGTGACAACAACAGCGAACAACAACAATCAGATTGAAGATGATTGAAATGACTTGAACAAAAATTAGAAGGCCAAAACGTAACCGAAAAGCAATTGCAGTGTGCGCTGAGCGCTGAGCGGGGCGACGCAAGCGAAGCGGGCAAAGATTCCATTGAAAAATAATGAAACAAAGAGTAAAACAGAAATTGAAAAACAGAAGAAAAATGATTGGACAAGTACAAATGATAATCATGACGCTTTAGAGCAGACGATGATAGGCAAACGCTTTCGGCGAAATTTAACACGAAATGCCAGCCGAAAACTCGAAGAAGACAAAAATGATTACAGCTCCAATTGCGGCTAGTCGCAATATTGAAAATGCCAGCAACTGGTTAAGCAGCAGCAACAGCAGCAGCAACAGCAGCAGCAGCAGCAGCAGAGAAGGACTCGGAACGGGGGTAACTAGAGTGCGGAGGGTAATAGAATCTGTAACGAGGCGCGAACAGGGTCAATGCAGCAGGCGACTGGCCAGAGAAGCTTTGCGGCCAGTCTGCAAACTGCGGCACTCAATAAATTTGTTGGCGACAAAACACCAAGAAGATAAAATGGATTACTAAAGTCAGAATACTGAATACCCTATATGACTAAAGCTGCGTGTTATCAAAAGTAGTCCGAACTTAATGCGACAATAGGAGTTGTATATGTTGTTATACTTATACTTGTGCTTATACTTATACCTTTACTTATACTTATGCTCATACTATATAACATAATCAAGCGACTCCCTGCCAGTGCCTAAAAATTTGGAAGCTCTGCAGCTGTAGCTGCCACATGTTGTAGCACTTGCTAAATATGCAGCATACACCATGTGGTGCACACACACACACACACACACTCACTCACACATAGTCGCGTATTTAGTTGGTCAACTTTTAAGGCACGATTTGTTGTTGGCTGCATTGAAATCGAATTTCATTTATAGCACATTAAGCGAACAAATTCCAACAAGGTCAGAGACTACATTTCGATTATGATGATGCCTCAGAACGCGTTCGTTTAATTGGGTTGTAAATTTATGTAAGACTCATAAAAGACCTTAGAGAGTAGCAATGAATCGTGTGAATCGGTGGTTCAGTGGTTCAGTGGTTCATTGGTCGAGTGGCTGCTAGAGCCGAGACGAAGCGATCTGGTGTCAGCTTTCCGAGCTGCAATGGATGCGCGACCTTTGACGTTGGACTTGGACGCCTCCCAATCACGAGTTGCTGATCGAAGATGACACCTTCTGTTAGCCGCTCGCATTGTTGTTGCTGTTGTTGCATGACTCAGCGCGTGATGTTGCAACTGGCCATTGTTGCTGGTCTATTTGTTGTTGTTATTGTTGTTGTCTATTTGTAGTTCGGCTGCGTTTGTCTTGGCCATAAACAACTTTTGGCCCAAGGCGGCCTTTGCTGCTTGACTCTGCGTAGTTTTTTATTGAACTGCCATTTGTCTGTTTATATTTTTTGTTTATTAGGATTTCCTCTCATCTTTTTGGCAATGGCATTCAATTTGTTATTGTTTTTATTGCCGTGGGATAATTAGCGCATGCAAAAAATAAGACATTTAACCTAAAGTTGTTGAACTGAAGATGCTTTAGCCTATGAAATAAACACATGATATACGTAATACTAAAAAAATACATAATCTTTAAGCAGGGTAACTGCCTGGCATGTACTTATAACATTTCTGTGTTTGCTTTAATCTTTGCTTGCTCTTGGTTGAAGTCTTTGCTAATTTGTTGCTGAAAATTGTGCAGTTAGATTCTATAAATTTTTGGTATAACAAATAATTTTTAGAACTCTCCACTTATAGTTAAATCTCAAATACAAATTTATAGCACATTCTTTTTGCTTGCCATAATTTATGGCAGTTAAAAACCAAGTTTCATTGCTGCCATAAAAGCTGCAGAGTGAATGTAATGCAGAAGCTTTGGTTGGCAACTTGGCTAAGTGCAGAGCTTAGCTCAGGCTTAGTTTGTGCACAAACCAATTTGCTATAAGAATTCGCATTGATATATGAATTGTAAATTTTAAGAGGTATATTATACTAGACGTCCGTTTACAGGGTATACCAGCTGGTCAAGCCCTGCCTCTCAGTAGCATGTAAATTATATTTAACTCACTCTACTATAGATGAATATTTGTCATTTGATATATTGAATGGAAAACAGCAATTGGCATTTGACCTGCGCTTGCATTTGTCTCGCCCAGCTGAAGCTTTACATGTGAGGTCAAGGGTCACACAAGCTGCTTGGATTTCAATAGCAATAAATTGTTTGACAATGTAGTATATATGAATTTCAGCTCTGCCCTGCCCCCACATACTCTGCTAACAATACATCTTTGTTTCTTTCTGCTGGCAATTGACACCTCTGTCTATGCTTTTGTGCACGTGTGTGAGGGTGTGTGTGTGTGTGTGTGTGTGTGTGTGTGTGTGTGTGTGTGTGTGTCTGAGTGAATGTGAATGTGTGTCTGAGTGTGTGTACGTGTGTGTGTGTCAGCTGGCCTTTTGCTGCTGATAGCTTAAATCAAATGTAATATTCAGAGCTATCGTATTGATAAACCAAAATAAGTGGGCAAGTTGAGAAGAGAGAGTAACTGACTAAGGGGTATCCTGCACACAGTTAAGCCACATATCTGCTGACACTATATGATAGCTTATATTTGAAATGTTATGGTTCTATCTCCTACAATACGGTCGTACAATAATTCATTATGCCCACGTCGCTTACTCCAAAACCAATATAGCCTCTTGCACAACACTTGCCTGGGTATATACCGAAATGAATAATAGACTTTGGCGTAAATTGCTTGGCATTTGTGCTGCAATATATTTGCGAAAAACTTGGACCAACAGGTGACTTCTGCCGCTACCACAAGTCGGGCGGTAACTTGAGCAATGGAAAGGAACAGAATGCGAGGATGATGCTGCCTGTTAAATGGTCTGTGTAATTGGAAGGCTATATTGGTTTGCTGCCTGCTGAGATGCCTGGCTATAATAAGTAATGTTTGCAGCAGGCGCCACTGCAAACTGCTGCGACTGCAACTGTCAATTAGGCCAGAGTTAAGCTTGGCTAATACCAGCAAACGCTTATGTTTTGCATTTGGGTATTAACCAAATTAGCTATAGGTCAAATCGTCGTTGGCAAGGGCATTGCAGCGGCGAAGAGTGTGCAAAAAGTGCAACGCACAAAATATGCACAAGTGTCAATTTCGAGCGAAATCAATAAACTTTGAATGGGGCGCTGAACAGCTGCCAGACAGAGAGACAGACTGATGGCGAGAGAGAACGACAGACAAATAGTCAAACAGACAGTCAGTGCAGTGCAGTGCAGTGCAGTTAGAGTGCCATTGCATGCAGCTCAAATCCAATTTCCCCCACTTGCCTCGACTCATGCCTGGCACATGAGGCGTATGCGCAACGAATCTGCCCCAAATGGCGACATTTTGCATGATTTTGCTGACAGAAAGTTTTGCTAGCTGTTGACATGCGTCGAGCAAAGGGGAGGAGAGTGGGAGAGTGGCGTACAACGGGTAGCTAAACCTGATTGCCGTTTAAATTACGAAATCATGCATGTCAATGACAGCCACTAGAATGTGCCTACAATCAGCAAGGGGAGCTGCTTGATTTTGAAATTATGGAGCATTTGTGTTTTGTAATTAGACCCCAAATACTCGACCAAGTAGCAGCTGCTCTGTGCGTGTGTGTGTATGTGTGTGTGTGTGTTGTTCGCATTGTTGTGCAGCTTAATGAGGCAATACTTTGAACACTCGCCACGCCATGCCACGATACGGCACTTGCCTCATCCTGAAAAACGCAACCGCATGCCGCAGTGTTGGCACACAAAATGTAAAATGATCCTCGACAGGCACTCAAGAGAGGGCCTAAAGCTTGTGCGAGTGTTTGAGAATGCCTTTGTGTGTGTTCGCGTGTGCGTCTGTCTGACAACTGTGAAATATAATCGCTCAAAATGCATGCGATGATTATACACACACACAGAGGGAAAGAGAGAGAGAGAGAGAGAAACACCTTTGAGTGAGGCTTTGTATTAGCATTACAAGCGAAACTGCTTTCAATTTGTTAACTGTGCAAAATTTAACTTGAATGGCTTATGCATTTTGTTCAAGTTGTGCCAGAGGTGCAAAACATATTTATTGGGTGATGCCTAGCTATGGGACAACGCATTAAATGTTGTAATGAAAGGAGAGAATAAAGCAGACAGAGAGGGAGAGAGAGTAGATTAAGTGAGAGAAATAGAGCGTAGGATATATAGATTGAGTGAGAGAAGAAGGGGGAGAATGAGACTTGGAAATCTGCTTAAAGATAATGAGCCAGAACAGAACAGACAGTAGACGTTGTATACGAATATCCTTTTTCAATTTATTAAACAATTGATAAAAAATATAAGAAAATCTGGCGTATGTTAATTGAATTTCTTATATTAATTATTATTTTATCAAGTCCATACCCTGAACCTATCCAGAATGAAAACGTATTGTAAAAAGTCTTTGCTTAAATTTATGTAGAAGAAGTGATATATATATATACTCATATATCTATTGTCTGAACTATCGTCACACCAAAGAGCGACGCCTATTATTTGGAATAATATCTTATATCTATTGCCATGGCTTCCCACGGCCCATTGATTTGACCTTGGGGCTAGTCGTAAAATCTTCAATGCTTTCCCACAGTTTCACTTCAAGACATCAGGAGTTGGCCATCAATAACATGCTTATATACATAAATATTGTATATAACGCTCACTTACCTAACTCTAAGTCTCCAAGTAACTATCTTCATAGCTCAAGTTTGCACCTGCCATATGCCTGCCTTCACTTCATATGCCTCGCCTGTTCATTTATCTACTCTTCTTCTGCTGCTCTTAAGGCACACTTATTCCATTTTGTATCAATTTAGTTTTGTGTTGTAATACCATTTGCGGGACAAGCATCAATTTTAATTAAAGCTCGTTCACATATCGAGTGCATTTCTCACTTTTACATCCATAAACAGAATTATCTGAAGTGCGGCAATTTTTATGCTTTTCGCTCTTTACTTATCCTTTTCTATCTCGCTCACTTGAGCGGGCACAGATATGCTTTATATTTATATATCTATCGATATATGTCTATATATATCTATACATAAATCTATATATGTATATTTGAACTTTCGATGGTCTACTTATGGCTGAGCCGCTTAAACGCTGCCAAATTGTGGCACTTCAATGGGTTTTATTACTTTGCGAGCGTGCGGCATGCGGCATGCGGCATGTGGCATGCAATGCAAATTGACATATGAGCTGACACATTTGGGGTCTGCCACGCCCTTTTGGCAAACTTCAATTGATTTGTGTGGATGAATTTGCTGGCATGTCGAGTCCCTGTGTTATCCCCGGCTTCTCTCTCTCTCTCTCTCTCTCTCTCTCTGTGTGTGCGTGTATGTGTGAATGAGTGTGTGTGTGTGTGTGTGTGCATCAGGCACCACATGCCCACACAAACACAACAATATACATAACAACAACAGCAACAACAATACAAGAAAAATTGAAAATGAAAATACGAACAACCGAAAAGTGGACAGCAGCAACAGCAACAGCAGTAGTAATGGCAGCAGCAGAAGGGCGAGCTGCAGCGGCTGCAATATTAGCAGCAACAACAACAGCAGCGGCAACCAGAGTAACAAAAGCAGCATCAGCAACAGCTACAGCAACAACAGCAACAATAGCAACGGCAGCAACATTCCAGCACATATGTAATGCTACTTTTTGACAAGGACACACGCACATTTACACTCGCACACACACACACACACACACACACACACATACACATATCGAGAGGCATTCAGAGTGTCGATGATGATGCGTCAATGCATGCAAATTTTGCTTGCCACAAATAAGTTGGCAAAGTGGTTTTCGGTTTTCGGTTTTTGCTTGTCGAAAGTTGTTGTTGCTGTTGCGGTTGTTGACTGTGCTTAACTCAGCTCAATAGCTGTGATTTGCATAATATGGCAACGCCATGCAACAATTTCCTGTTGCCGGTCCTTGACAAACAACAACAGCAATAGCAACAGCAACAGCAACAACAACAACGTGCCAAACCAAAAAATACACAAATACAACTTATTAGGGTTACACATGAAGAATTCAACTAAATTTTCAGCCAATTGGCAAACCTGCCACTGCCACGCCCACACTCTTTGTTGCTGCTGTGCTGTCTGGGCACTCAATCAAACAAACATTTCATTATTTTGCTGGCAGCCAAAACTAAACCAATATTTTGTCAGTCGTTGGTACAGCCTTTTCCCCTTCGTCCCTTTCTTCACGTCAATGCAGCTCCTAGTTAATAGGATTTTCGATTGTGTCTGTGTGTGTGTGTGTGTAAAAGCGGAAATTGCGTGCTCAGCTTTTGTGGTCATAATTTTTGGCAGCTGCCACTAAATCGAGTTAAATAAGTCAATAAATTAAATTAAATAATTAAGGCAGCAGCAGCAGCAGCAGCTGCAGCATATGAATTCCAATTGCAACTTAGCTGGAATTTTGTTGCCTCCTCTGCATGTGTGCATGTGCGTGTGTGTTTGCGTGTGTGTGTGTGCGTGTGGCTATGCCTTGTTAGCCCTGTTATGGTCATTTTATGCATTTGCTTGTTCTACAGCACTGCAACTACCCAAATTGACAAGTGTTTTAGTGGGTGTGGTAGCATGTGACAGCGGCAAACTCTGAAAGCCTGACAAGTGTCCACAGCACCGAGGAAGGCAGTTACAGCGGGAGCCACTCTGACAGTGGCTGTGACTCAAGTGGCTACAACCACAATATTTGATTTTACGTAACAACCAGTAGCACTGAGACACAAACAGTCAGACAAAGTGTGCTCGAGTGTGTGAGCCGTAAACAGACTGCAAACATAATTTCCTATTGACATGCATTGCGGCCTCCAGGCCCCAAAACTGTGAGCTGTGAGAGCTGTCACATAATTAAATTTATTTGCCGAAGCCCCAACCAGAAGTGCAACGAAACTTTGAATAATGTTTGTTAATGAGGTAATATTTATATAGTTGAGATATATAAATATGCTATATAAATAATTTATAAAATATTATTGATGCTATTAAAAGTTTCCTGCAATACGAATAGTTTGAGCAGCAGTCAAGTGTTGGTTACTTATAGTATAAAGATAACATAAACATGAATAAAGTGTGGTTACAGCTTTGCATGTTTACCTGTGTCGTTGCTAATGTAGTAGGCTTGATAGATATATTCCGAAACTCTTTATTCATATGAAAAGCATGAAGACCTTACTTAAATTCATGAGAATCGCATAGAGGGGCATCCACAGCTTACCTGATTGCATGATAGTCATATGAGATCAGCGAACAAGTTGTTTGAATTAATGAGAATCGCATAGAAGGACATACAAACAATATATTTATGAGAATCGCTTGGAAAGACTTACAGGACATACTATAAATTTATGAGAATCGCGCAGAAGAGCATTTATAAATTGCTAAAATATATGAGAATTGCATATCATATCATAAATTTCACATAACTTAGCTGGCAGCACGGAAGAGAGACTCTAGAAGGTATTACCTTGCCAGAAAAGAGTCAAGTTTTTATTTTGCATAATAAAGGCTATTTCAGTTAACTTTCAGTTTACTTTGACCTACTTAACCAGCTGTCTGACAGCATATATTATTTGATATATTCATAAAGCGAAGCCTAATTTAAACGAAACTTAATGCAAAGCAGCAATTAGATATATGCGAAAAGGTCATTTGGCCTGTCGTATTACGCATGCAGTGGGCAGCTCATCAAAGTTCCATTTGCGGACCAGTTTGGCAAATAAGATTTGGAAGGCAACTGCAACTGAGTTGGCAATCAGTAAATCAGCAACAGGCATTTAACAATTTTAGCCGCCGCATGGTCCACAATTTCATGGGGGACTGGCTAGCTATGCGGTGCTGCAGTTGCAGCTGCAGCTCGATTAGGCCTAATCAGAGCTAATTCAGCTACCACACACGGATACGCACTTAGACACACGCACACACACACAGAGGGAATAGCATATGCGCAACCTTTTGGGGGCGTTGCAGTGGCAGCGAAGCAGGCAGCGCAATCATAAAATCTGTGCTAGCAGCGGCTAGGAGTTGGGCCTGGGGGCGTTGCCAAATCTTTGCTGATGACAAATGTTGCAAATGTTTTGGAATTGCAGTTGGCAGTTGGGCA
This sequence comes from Drosophila anceps, assembly GCA_035045945.1. Taxonomy (NCBI): domain Eukaryota; kingdom Metazoa; phylum Arthropoda; class Insecta; order Diptera; family Drosophilidae; genus Drosophila; species Drosophila anceps. Next base: position 675,381 of record JAWNON010000038.1, read on the forward strand.
GTTGGGCTCAAGTTGCAACTGCAGCTGCAACTGCAACTACAACTGCATCGGTCACTTATTCTTATTGAAATGCACTGCCAGCCACATTTGCACACACACACACACATTCCCGAACAGATGCACAGTTGGCCAAGTGGTGGAACAACTCATAAATGCAACCCAAGGGGCAACAAGAGCTCAACTCGAACTCGATCCCACTCGGACTGCAGAATTCGCTTTTGGACATGCGTAATTAGGTTTGCTGTTGCCACTAAATATGCGTGTCAAGTTCTAAATGCACTCATATGTGTGCCTATGCCTATGTTTATGTGTATATGAACGTGTGTATGTGTGTGTGTGTGGCTAATAACTGGCCTGGCTGTAGTCGGCAAATGTTAATGTCTATGGCTGTGTGGTCTCTGTCGTCTTGTTGCCTGCATAAATCATAATTGAAACCTCATTTCCGTTGCAGGCACATTTCACACGCTCGCTGACAGAACAGCACTAGCCACGCCCACGCCCACGCCCACGCCCACACACATACGCTCTGGCTCGAGTTGAATATTTGGGTTTGCCTTAATAATAATAAACTGTCATCATCAATAGCAACAACAATTGACAGCAGCTGCAGCTAGTCAACTTTTGTCAAACTAGACGACAAGTCCATTCTGTCTGTCTGTCTGCCTGTTAACGTGCTGCGAATTACAATGAGGCAGAAAAGTGCAGCAAATGCAATTATCTGCATACTTTCGTGTGAAATGCATTCGAAAGTAAGAAAGCCAGAAAGTAGCGCAGGCAGCTGAATGCAGCCAAGGAACGGAGGCCCATTTAAAATGCAATTTAATGAGTTTGCGTGTATTTTGTCAGGCTTGTCTTTGCTGTTAGCAAGCAGACAGTTATTCAAGCACTCAAAGCACTCACACACTCAATAACACACACAGACACACACACACACATACTTAAGCAAGCATTTAGCTGCTGCTGTTGTATTTTACTTGTTGCTGCTTGCATTCAATAGCAACACACACACAACCATTTTCGACAAATGCCGTAAAGTAGGCAACAGCTTTTTATGCGCCATCTCCCATTTGTTGCGCTGCTTCGCCAAGCATTGCTGATTGACACAACACAAACAACAACAGCAACAACTGCCGCCGCTCTTTGCCTGCGTCACTTCCAGTAAGAGCACGCGCTGCACTTGCCTCTGCCGTTCCATTCCATTGCATTCCACCCGCACAGAAGAGCGCACAAGAGCGCCAGCTGCGCTGCTGCTGCGCTCTTCGTTTCAATCGGTTTCAATCTGCATTCAATGGAGCGCTCTTCGCTTCAAGCTGCAACGAGGTGAGCCGAACCCTGACCCTGGACAACATACATTTTGTTTTGGCTTGAACTTTTTGCACTTCGTGCATGGGCTGTATGGGCTGCATGGTCTACATGGCTGTATGGCCATTGTTGTCGTGCTGAAGAAGGATCCACATCGAATTAGTTAATTGCATAAAGCAGCATGGCAGAGCGCGGCACAGCGCAGGGCAGGCCGATAGAGCAGACAGTTTGACTGACAAAGTAACGGGAATGCGTACACTAAAAAACAAAAGTCTGGCCATAAACAATGTCAGTTAGCCAGCTGGCGGAGACAGGGCGGGAATATGTTGTTAAGGGAAGTTACTTGCAGTCACTAACTTTGCGGATGTTTTCGTTGAAGTTGAATGTCCACTCGCTAAGTACTTGCACAGGGCATTATCACTGTGTCATGAAAGTGACTTAACTACTTTATAGGTATTTAGTGCTGATAAGGTTAAGGTTTTAATACAACTTTTTGCTTTTCTTGCTAACAAATACAGGTGTAATATGATTTAGTTACTATTTTCCAATTTATAAGGTAGTCAGCTATAGAAAACAATCTTAACTGTTTCCAAACTATCTCTCACTCTTGGCTAAGACTTTGTTTGGGATGCATTTGATACTTGAAATGAAAGCTAAATCCTCAGTTAAAAATCTTTGATGAAAGGAAGTATAGATGTGTGTGCAGCTGATGGACTATATAACTGTCGATGATAGGAGAAATATCTAATATAAATCTTATATAGACTTCAACTGGGGTTTGAAAACACCTTTGACTAAGAAACTTTTGCTGCTCATCAAATTCCATGCATAATTGAATAAAACTAGATTTGCAGTAGCTGAAACATATCTCGTCTATTTCAGCTAGAGCATTTCAAGTTCGGCAGTTTCTCTGTTAATGGTTCGTCATTGTTTAACTTGTGTTATTTGTTTGTTGTTTTAGGACACTTTGGCAGAAGCGCAACGTTGCGGCGATAAATGAGTTGAAATTTATGTGCTTAGGATGAGCAACGCGACAGACAAACCTGCTGCACCTAACCTAACATACATATAACTAACAGTCGAGCCAACAACAACGACAACGACAACCAGACACAGCCAAGCGCCAAGAGCTAACAACTTGGTTGTTATTGTCATTCGAATCACTTGAATGTGCGCATTGTTCGTATGTCATTATTGTCGCTGCTGCAGTGGCACACCGGAAATGTCCTGGCTCAAGATGAAGAGTGAGAGAGACTGTGTGATGGCTAGAACAAAGATTGGAAATAGAGATCAATACACTAATTGGCAGTAGGTTCTAATTGTTAGCTGTGCGTGCTGCAGATGGCATAAAGAATCGAGTATAGAAAAACGAATTTAGATGCTCTCACTTGCCAATCAATGGCAAAGGCACGCATTCAGCTAAACAATTCAATTAGAGTTCCAATTGTAAATCGAATTTACCGATGCAATTGTGGTTTATAAGCAAAGCACTCGCCCACACGCACACACACACACACACACACACACACACACACACACATATGCAATTTGGAATAATTGCATTAGTCAATCAGTCGGAACTCGTTTGCAGGCACTGTTTGCAGCTAGCCTAACGAAAATATTATTAAATTATTCTCAAACACACAGAGTCAATTTTTTATGCTTGTTTTTTGCAAATTAATTTTGTAAATATTGCCAACAAAAGCACAATAATGGAAAATTTATAGAAAAAAAAGAGGAAATCCAATTGGATTTCAAGCATTTTCCTGGAAAATCAGTGAAGCGTCAAAACAATTTGAAATAAGCGCGTGACGGCAAAAAATAAACTGAAACTGAAACAAACAACATAATGAACTAAAAGCTGCAAAAAAGTCAAGAATTAAATTTATAAAAAACAAAAAAGCAAAAATAACAAAAAAATTGCGAAATTAACTCAAATAGAAGCAAACGCATCATAAATCATATGCGGCGTGACATGTGTGAAATTACTTAATTAAATTAATTTTTCGACTGCGCACAGCATGAAGACTGTGTCAAGTGTGTATGCGTGTGTGTGTGAATGCGAGGCAAATGATGTGACAGACACAACAACAACAACAACAAAAAAAAAATGATGACAAATGCGCATAATTTATGGCATGTCAATGCCTGAGCAATTTCGTTAGCTAATTAAACAGCAGCCAATTAGCGCATGTGAAGCAATAAACGAAATATAAATCAAGATTTAAAGAGAACATTGAAAACTATATCTGGAGAGAGAAAGATATAGCCGCATTGCACAGCAAGTAAGAGTGCCATAGCTCGACTAGCAGAATCCCAATCGAGCTGCTCTCTCAATTACATTTATATGCACACATATGTTGTATAAAAACACATGAACTCGCCCTCCATACAGAAAAGTTTGATATTTGATATACAGATGTGTAAGTGAACTAAAATTGAATTGAATTTGTGGAATTGCGTGCTGGTATCTAAACTGTGGAATAAATCAAATTTAGCTATACTAAATATAATACAGACCAAAAGTTGTTGGCTCTGGTTTTAAAAACATGCGCGCCATGCTGAAATAACTAAAGTTCGATAATATTTTCAATTGGTTTTATGAAAATGGGAAAAGTTGGCGATAATATGAAACAAATCTAAACGGCGAGGGCCAGTAAAAGGGCAGAAGGACGGGTTGAGGCAAACATATTAGCAGTGCTAAGTCTTCTCGACTGTTGCCCTCATCAAAAATATATATACTTTATGAATCAGTACTTCTTCTGTTTATAACATGCATTTAAACAAAATTATTACAACCTGTTTGCTCAATCACTGCATCTACAAATAAGTCTATGCCCCGCTGGGTTTTGTTCTCAATGCGAAACGGCGTCAATTAATAATTGTGTTGCCTACTTTTTGGGGCCGCCTGTTCACATTTATGTTATGGCCATTTTTCAGAGCTGAGTTTTTGTCAGCAATTTGCACAGTCCTTTAGCTTTAAAACATAACACGCATACGCCGCGTTGACTGCAATGCTTTTGCCCAAAGAAGCGAGAGAGAGAGAGAGAAGGAGAGGAAGTGAGCGAGATGAGGAGGCTGAGGCATGCATGTCACAATGCGGCAAACAGCAGCAGCAGCAGCAACAACAAAACATTTAAATCAAAATGATAAAGTTGCATACTTGAGTAGAGTTATGCGAGGGCGTGGGCGGGGGCGTGTCAAGGATGAGATGCTGCGAACTGTGAGCTGCTGAGCTGGCGCTTGGGCTGGAGGTCGGTCGGGAGTGAAGCGCACAGAGCGCGGCAAATAAATATGAAAACATTTTTTCTCGTTGCGGTTAGCCTGAGAGTTGCTGTTGTTGCTGTTGTTGTTGCTGCTGTTGCTACTACAGCGTGCCTCAACGAGCGTGCAAAATAATATGCCAACAACAATGGCAGTTGAAACACAAACAACGCAGCAGCAGCAGCAACAGCAACAGCAGCAAAGTTGAAAGCAAAAATAATAATGGCTAGACCCCGTTGTATTGTTGTGTAGCAGCAGCAGCAGAAGCAGCAGCAGCAACAATGCTAACAACAACATTGTTGCATGCCACATGTAAAACGCAATGACAACAACACCAACAACTACAATTTGATGGCAGCAGACACCGCACTAAAAGATACTTGCAACCATTCTCATTTTGTTTGCCAGCTCTGCTTGCTCGCTCTCCCGCTGCCGCTGCCGCTGCCGCAGCCCCTCCTCTCTCCGTTCAGCTGTCTGTCCATTTGGCACATAGCTGATTTGGCTCTGGCTGGGAACAACCAGTCTAGGAAGTGCTGCAAATTAATGCTCAACTACCTATACTTGGCTTAGCCATATTCATTTTTTATAAGCCAATGTAAAATAGTTTCACTGCGTCTGCTTCAAATAGAGCAAAATGCCAGGCAACTAGGTAAAAGCCCATGTCTAGGCTCTTGCAGAACTCATATAACAAACAATCTCTAGTAAGTGACAGCCTGCATATTAATTATTTAATATGAAAATTTAAAGTAATTCGAATATGTTTCTTTACATCTTTAATAGAGAGAGAGAGAGAGAGAGAGAATAGGGAAGTGGGCATTAAAACTACTTTTACCTTCTCCTGACTATACTTTGGGTTGTGCATAGATTCACCTTATAGCTTATTAATATATATTTATGAGATGCGAAAAGTTAACAGAAAGAAGAGAAGCAGCCAAGAAGGCTTAGATTTTGACTAACTGGCAAGTCGCAAAAACATGCTACTAACTTTTCATTAAATATAATCAAGATTAAGTACACACCTAACACCCTGTTGCCTTAATACTTTCACGCTCTTCGCCAATGTCAAATGTCTCTTTAGCAAATAACTTTCCGCACTGCCAACATATTTGTTATCATCCTCTATCTAATGCCCTTTTAATTGTTCTTTGCTCCCATCAGTTGTCAACTATGTAAAAAATCCCTTTTCAATAGCTAAAGCTCATCGATATGCTTTTAACATGCATTTCTAGTTTTTCATTTTGCTCGGCATCCATTAAATCTGTCCCATACGCTGCTCTCGCTACTCTCAATTTCCATTCCATCATTCAGCCATAGACAATTTCTAATGTTTTCCAATCACAATTTTTCGGTTTTCGGTTTCTTTATTTTCGCCTTCATTTTGTTAAAAATGTTTTGTTGACAGTTGCAATGGCATTCTCTCTCTGCCCCTTCTACCTACGCACACACACACAAACACACACACACATGACGACAAATTGTTGTTGTTGTCGCAACTCTTTGCTGTTTGTTGCTTCTATTGTTGTCATAACTGTTTTTGTTTATGCTGCATTTTTTCCATTTTCCAGTTTTTGTTTGTTTTTCTTTTCTTTTTTTTTGTGTTTTTGTGATAGCGTTTTGGTCGCATCTAGTCGCATCGTATGTGTGTACTGCTGGCTCTGTTATTGTTATTGTTGTAGCTAACATAAATTTCAACGTGACATTTAGACACTCGTTGGGTGCACAGGCGCTACGCTCAAGTGCCAGGCAACATCATGCAATGGGCACAAGAACTGTGCACAGATTCGCACTCGCGAATCGTGTAGCACTCATCGGAGCCTCGAGTAAGAGGCACGCACTAACAAAACTATTTGCCACTTTGTCAAAAGATCTATCTACAGTGAATCAAAAATGAAAAGATATTTAAGATTTCACATTGAATTGCTTAACATTTCAAATGGTATTTATTACTAAGAAATAATATAACTTACATAAAAATTCTATCCTATATTCTTAAAATGCCCAACCAGCATAAGCTTTAGCTGTAGGAAGTAGCTTGGCAAATAAGGTGTTTGCTTACTCTAGCTGATAAAATTCTAATAAAAATCAGTCTAAGTTTCATTCAATGCAATTTCTGCTTATAATTCTCAAACAGTAAAAGTCTAAACTGTGGACAATATTTCTGTAAAGTCAGATATACAAATCTGAGTGCAAAACCATCTTTGGCTGTGCTTCTGGCACTTTATTCTTTAAATTAAACTGTCTTAATCAAAATTATATTAATAAAACTTCTTGTTTTTAGCCATTGGCTAGCCAACTTTATCAATAGCTGTCCAATCTGGCAGCTAAAACTATGCAGCAATTCGTTCAAGCACAAAACTCAACTTACTTGCAATGTGGGCAACAAATTTTAATAGCGAAACTCCATTTACACGCGCATATGATCCGTTCGCCGTTTGGCTTTAAAATTTTTAGCGGTGTGTGTGCTTTGAGCAGCGTGTGTGGGTGTGTGTGCGTGAGTGTGTGTGTATTATATCTCGACTTTGGCTTTTTGTTCAAACTTACTTAAGCGACCTTCACTTGAGAACTCTTGAAACTCTCGCCTCTTGCATATATTTCCCTTATGAATAGCAAGCTCTTAGCTGCCATGACTGCTATCATATGCCATACACACTCACCCACACACACACGCACACACACAGAAAGCGAGTTACAGGCGCGCGTTATACAGTGCGTATGATAAACGCAAGTAAAATTCGTTGGCTCGTTGCGCATACGTCACGGTGTACGGTGGCGTGCTATGCGATTCAGCTGGCGCTTATCTGGCCAACTTTGAAGCGCTCTCAAGTGCACTTAACTAAAACGGAGAATTGCTTAAAACAACAACAAGAGCGCCAGCAAAGAGCAAATGCAGCAAGTAACGTGTGCGGCATTTTATTAAAGTCGAAGCAGCTGCAAGACCTATGCGCAACTTAAAATGCATTTAAGCGCTCCAAGTTCCACAATTCTGCGACTATCAAACAAAACTTTCTGTCAAAGCACAGCACAGCACAGCACAGCAGCAACAACCAAAAGTGTCATCATGACCAGCAACACCAACACCAACAACAACAACAGAAACAACTTGCACACATGAGTTATTGCATTGTCGCCGGCGTCGCAGTCGCTGTCGTTGTCGTTGTCCTTGTTGTTGCTGCTGTTGTGGCTAGCGGCCTTATTCAGATTCTACTACTGCTGCTGCCTGATCCAAGCTGTTGTTGTTGTCGCGTCAGACGGATTTAGTGGCGCTTAGCACACAGAAAAGTACAAGAAGCGAACGCAATGCAAGAAATGCAAACGCCAACTGACCTCCCCAGCGCCCCCTGTCAGCCCTTGGCACGTCGACAGCCACAGCTACTTCAGCTTAGCCTTCAAAAAGTGTGGACACACATTGACTGCTCGCCCCCCTGCAGCCGTCTGCCCTCTGTCCGCTGTCTTCCAGTTCCACTGGGTGCAAGTCTTTGTCTCGCGTTATTTGTTAGCACTTCAAAAGGATTTTAATCAAAGTTTTCAAGTGGCACAATGTCTTGCTCTCTCTCACACTCTCTCTCTCTCTCTCTCTTTCTCTCTCTTATGCTGTCTCTCTTGGTGTGCTAAGTTTTTTGGTTTAACTGAGTGCACTCATTGCCTGGCTCTATACTTTGAAGATTTATATGCCATCACTCACTGTGATTTAATTATCTTTTGTGTTTTCTCCTTAGTTTTTTTTATTGCTTTTTGCTTTTGCCACGCATAAAATTTATGCGACGAGTTGAATTAGATTCGTGGATAGATTCGTTCTTAAGTGCGCTGATGTCCATTATCCGGGCTTATGTTACGAATGCATTCTACGGGTGAGTGAAGAGAGAGAGAGAGAGAGAGAGAGAGAGAGAGGGAGAGAGAGAGAGAGAGGGTACAATCGAAACTTTCAATTGATTTAATTAAATGCAACAGCAACAAAGCCGCAAAAACTACTCTCGAACTCGAAATATTCATTTTGTGCACATTTTCAACTTTGCACTTCTGCTGCGGTTGACACCAGGCACCACTGCAACAGCTCCTCTTCGTCCTCCTGCTGCTGTTGCAGCTCCTCCTTCTGCTGTGCCTGCTGCTGGTCAGAGGCGTTTGTGTCCTGTGGCCACTTGTGGCACTTAACAATTTTGGCAGCGCGACGTTTTCAAGTTGTCTCGTCGCTTTCGCATTTTTTGACAAATGCCTGAGCCTCCCCTCCCGGTGCTAGCATCGCTTCTGCTGCAGCCTTTTGCCTTTTTGATTGACTGGCTGCGTGTTTTTGACGCTGGCCAAGTGCTTAGGCTGTTGTCAAAGCGCCATCCGAATGGATATGAGTACTTAGCCACTCGTCAACCCTTCGCAACTTGCAGCTAGCACCACAAGTGCTTGTCATTGAGATGCGCCGAAGCTGGCTTTTAACGTTGATGGGCAGCAGCAGCAGCAGCTTGAAAAAAAAACTCACACACACACAATATGCTTTTAGCAGGGCTGCAGACTAGTTTATTGGAAACGAAAATGTTTTCCAAGCTCAAACGATTGAAAGAACAAACATCTGAAGTGCCGACAACATTTACCCAATTGATAGCTTTCCGCTAAGACTACATCACTGCTAGCTGAACTCTGTTAACAGCTAGCATTTATTTAATTGGAAACTGAGAGTATTAGACTATTGGTAACTGAGCTCAGCTAACATTTATTCCACATAACATTCAACTCACTAACAAAGCTTTAAACCGTTATGTTAAACTATTAACTTGGGGCCAACAAACTGCCAAATTTATTTTTCATCAGTTTACTGCTGATTTTTGCCAATTTCAAATTCAGTGCAACGTTTCCAGCTGTTAATAAAAAGCATTCACCTTAGGCTTACATAGCTAATTTAATTTATCGCGCATTTCCCGTCGCGCATTACGCCTGAGCTGAAAACTTTGCATAATTGGTAACGCATTCGAAATGCTGGCTTAACCCCAGAGCCTGGCGCGCCATTAAAGGGGAATTTTTGATTAAGCCTAAATGTATGCAACAGTTTTTGTTGCTTTCAATCGAATTACATGTGATTGACGCCTGTTGCTCTGCCAATTGATGTTGTTGTTGCCTTATTTGTAGTTGCGGTATTTTGATTCATTTAATGTAAAAAAATATATATATATATATTATAGTAATGCGCAAATTTTGTCAATGCAAATTACAAAAGCCAAAAATTGCCAAAAGGCAAAAGTTGCCAAAAAACAACTTTTGATCCTGACTGACTGTGTGTATGTCTGTATGTCTGTCTGTCTGTGTGTGTATGTGTGTGTGAAATAAGGTTCAAGCGTAAACGTAATTAAAATAGCTGAATATACGAATCAATAAACAAATTGATTATGCAAATTTACTGTTTATTTGCATGCCAGTTGCCATTGTTCATTGCTGTGTGTCTGCAACTGTGTTAGTCCATGTTTGTGTGTATGTGTGTGAGTAATTTATCTATGTATTGTTGTTTGTTAGGCATTAATCGCTTTTGTTGCTGTTGCCAAATTGTTTGCTTGCATTATTTTTAGTAAAATTTATGTGCATTTAATGCTCAATCGGAGCGGAAATAAAAACTTGGCTGTTTTTACATATTTTTGGCCGACTGTTAAAACCGGAAACGGAAGGCGGAACTGTTTTCCAGCACCAGCACAAACGCCAGGAAGGGGCGCACCAATGGGTCTTTCAATGTATACGTAATTGAGTTATTTTTGTAATTTATAAAGCGCCGCATGATTGCAATAATGAAGTGTTGTGTGTGACTCTCTCTCTCACTGTGTGTATGTGTGTGTGTGTGTGTGTGTTTGTCTGATCCCATCAAATGTGTTTTTAATTAAACATGAGCAACAAAATGCAAATAACAATTCGTAACAACATAAACAAATGAAAATCAAATTAGCGTGAATAAACCCAAGCTGAATGGCCATTTTGCAGCCAAAACTCTGCATTTTATTGCTGCAGATTGATGGAGATAAATTGCAGCATAAATTGATTGAAGATTTCGCAACAATAGTTCATTTATCAATGACATTTCATTTGACTACGTCCCGAAACAAACTGCAACATGGCATCTGATTAAGCCAGCAACAAAGTTTTCTTGCTCGCTTTGGCTGTCAAAGCGCTAAATGTGTGAGCTGCAACTAACTAAGCTTAATAACAGCTTGATTGATTAGCAGTTTAAAGAGTTACTTACATTTAAGTAGAGAGCTGACAGTTTATTAAAACTAAGATTTAGAGTACAGCTGTAAGTTGATTAGAATAGTGTTAGTTAACAGTAAACTGTTGTAGATCAACAGCTATAAGCTGTTAAGACCACTGTAATGTACTTAACAGAGAACTGTAGCTGCTGTAAGCTGCTGTAAGCTGATGAAGCTGTATAATTAATAGAAAACTGTTTACAATTTATGCAAATATAAAATACTGAAAAGTACTTTTAAATAAAATTTAGTAAATTCCGTTGCTATTAGAAGCATTTGACTTTCCATTTGCAGTGTTACGCCTTTTGCACTGTTATGCATTATACGCATCTAACTCTCTGCTTTGTTTATCATATCAACTAGCTCTTAAGTAGCTACAACAATCTTTTATGACCTCTCAACTGATTTGCTGTTGCACCTGGCACTTTGTGTATATCCTGTGCTGCGTCTTCCAGCAACTTCCTCTCGCTGAGCTACTGTTGCGCCTGTCTCGTTGGGTGACTTTCAAATCGCTTAAATTGCCAGCAGAAAGTCAGGCGAAGAAAGAGTGAGTCTCTCGCATTGGCATAAGCTTCAATGCTCTCTATACCCAGTTGCACCTGACGCTTCCGCAGACCCAGCTACTGCGCCCCACGGCTGTGTCAACATGTCGTGATGCAGCCCACTGTCTTCCTGGCTTGCATCTGATGCACAACGGCAAATTGTTGCATCCGTTTTCTTTTAGCTTTTTAAACGCACACACATACACAGACACGCACACTAAGAAGAGTTGGCATACATTTGCATGTGTGGAGGTTGCCTGCTGCTGCTGTTGCTGTTGCTCCTCGAGCAGTTCCTGCAATGACTGTTTCCTGCAGCAGACATATACACTTACACACACACACGCATACACTCACTCACTTACCGAGCCGCTTATGTTGTTTGCTTTCGTTTTGCATTGTTGTTGTTGCTGCTGGCGCTGTTGCTGCTGCTGCTACTGCTGCCTTCTGCACCGCAAATTGCCTTTAATTCATTTTCCGCAATTACTGCAGGCGCAAGTGCGGCCGTCGGACAACATTGGGCAATGGGCGTGGCATTCTCATTATCATGCATGTCAACCAGAACAGAAGCCCTCTTCCCTTCGCCCTCAAGCTATCCACGCTGGTAGCACTGTCAGCATTTTTCACATTTGAAGCGTATTCCATTTGCATGCCTTAAGGGTCCAGTTTAAGTTCGATTCGCATCTCCATATAAATGAGACCTGCCCCTGACCACCATCCCTCGCCTTTGCCCATTGGCCATCATTTTAAGCGCATTAAGTGGCCCACAGTTGTGCAGCTCACTTTAGGCTAGCATCGAGTGCTCCCTGCTAAGGTCAACGCTGATCAATGTCAATCGCCTTGCTACGTGAGCATCGTTGCAGTCCACATTATTGTCGGATAGCCCAGCTCCCAGCACTCAGCTTCCAACGCCCAGTCCCAAACTGCCCATCACAGTCGCATACAATTAACGAGCCAATGCAAACAGACAGGTTACAACAGCGATGCAGTTTAGGCCAACTGGGCAGATGACCAGCATAAGATGGCGTCAGAAGTGGCTCCAGCTTTATTCGACAAATTATTTGAAATCAACTTTAAATAGATTTATAATTTGATCAGTTAGCATTAGCTTTGATGCTATTACAAATATGTCTATGAAGTGAAAATTTGAATCAGAGCTTGAAATATTGAGATAATAAAAGATCTGACGATAGCAAAAGGTATAACCATGATTATCGAGAATCGAGTTACACAAATGGAAAGGTCTTGGCCATGATCAAGTCGTTAGCCATCCATTTATATAATATTATTCAATATATATATATATTAAGCAAGCAGCAAACTCTTACATTCATGACTAGATCTTTAGTAAGATAGTTTTAATCTGATGAGCAGAGCTTTCACAATAGTACCCAATTAGATCAACAGAGAGATCGGATCAGCACAAGGCACAGCTGACTAGGCATATTTGGACTACCAATCGTAATACTGATAATATCAACTGCAACTGCATGCAGCTTGTAACGGGAATTGAAAATGCTTTCGAATACGTCCGGAACATGTGCCGTTGCTGTTATTCGGACAACTCGTAGCTGGTTAGTTGTAAAGCTACTGCTGCTGCGCTACTGCCTGCTGCACATTTTGGTTGCCTCGCTGCGCGCCATTTTCAATTTACTGACGCTGTCATGGCCGGAAGACAAATGCTTGAGTGTGTGTGGGTGAGTGTGTGCGTGTGTGTGTGTGTGTATGGCTGTGTGGGCTGGTGTGTTGTGATTGCGGACTGTTGCTTCACTTGAGTGGCGCCAAGTCGCTGACCCGCTGCCGAATGCAAACGGAGTTGCAGACGGGCAGAAAGACGAAGACGGACATGGATGCGGACAAGGACATGGAGACAGCCACTAACCCACATTGAATCCGGTACAGGGTGCTTCTATTTTTCTTGTGCCACGTTTTTTTTTGTGTGCCTTTGTGTGCTGCTCGCAGTTTTTGTATTTTTATTTCGCTCTCGTTGCCGTTTCAGTTGTAATTGTTGCTAAAGCAGCGCCAGGCAGCAGAAATTGCAGCAACTGTAATAACAAAATGGCCCCCGGAGTTGTTGCTGTTCCTACACGCACACACTCACACACACACTCTCGCACACTAGCTTGGAAGTGTGCGCATGTAACATATTTCCAGCTTGACTTATTTTGACTTTGTATGTTTCCCCTTTGGCCAGAGTCAGAGGTACTGGCAGTGGCACAGCCAGCGTCAGAGTCGGAGAGTCAAGCCCCACGCCCCACTAGCTCGCAATTCCGCCCACAGCCACGCCCACTTTATTGTAGTTTGCTGCAGTAAATGGCAAAGTTTATTCAACGCAAAATGTGCAATGAGAACGGGCTACCCATTGCCATGTGCCATGCGTTTGGGCGGGCGGGCACGAGGCGAAGGCGTGGCTGCACTAACGCTGCACGCTGATTTCCTGTTGCATTTCCGGTCCCAAAATGTGAGTGTGCGTGTGGGTGTGTGTGTGTGTGTGTGTGTGTGTGAGCTACTCTGCTGCAAAGTAATAAAATTAAATCGAATTTGGGGCACTTTTAACGGAAATTTGAAATTAACCTGCAAAATAGATTTTCAACAGTTGCTTTCCAAAATTGATTTAACAATGTTTTCAAGTCTGCTCGCCGCATTTGTTGCTCTTGCACGAATCGCAAGTGTTTATTGCAGGAATTTAATAATGACCGAACACTCGAACTGCATTGAAATACTTGACAAGGCAAGCTGGAATGTGTGAGTTGCTAGAGCAACGACTAAACTATACCCTATAATTGGCTTAAAGGCAGTGAAGTATTTGCTGTTCACATTACTGCAAGATCTGAATCGATTTTTGCTAACTCCCTTTACATTTCTTTATAGAATAATTGAGCTAGTTAAGAATTTCAGCAGATATATACAAATAATGCTGTTCAAGCACTTCAAGCGGCATTGACATATATTTACTTAATTTTTTTTTTTTTTTTGTTTCTGAACCATTTATGCAATTTACTTAAACAAAACAGGGCATTGCCTGAATTGCACTTGCAATTGCTAGGCGATGCGCGGTGAGGCCTTTCAGTTGTCATTTGAGTCGCTTGGCAATTGGGTCAGATATCTGTCGAGGTCGAGGCTTCTTTGTTCAACTGTTTGACGTTTTGATGAAATTTCATCTTTTTGCTTCAACAGATTTTTGAATGCTCCAGAAATCAATTTAAATGGCGACAGCCAACAATGCAAATGAGTAGAGCGCAGCATAGCCATTTAAATGTTTTATACAATTTATGAATCTCACTCTCTCTCTCTCTCTCTCTCTCTTCGTCTGGCTCTCTCGCTCACTCACTTTCTCTGGCCGCCGCTCTGCGGTTTGTCTATTGTCTTTTTTGTGAACAATGGCAGGTGTCATGCAGGCATTGCCACGAAAGGATGACACCGGTGTGAGAGCCGTGCAGGTTAAGATCCCTTTGTGCATTTTACGCGGAATTACACAGCATAAGCAGCTGCCACAGTAGGCAACACTCCGCCCACTCCCCCCATTCTCGCCCTCCCTCCCGCTCAGTTAACCGCAGTTCCACTCGCACCATGCGGCAAACGCCAGCAGGCGACTTGTCTGCTTTGTTGTGCCCACGTAGCGAGTGAACCTTGTGCAACCCATTGTGGCCAAAGGCAAACACAAGGCACAAGGCAATGGCAGCAGCGACAGCAACAGCAACAGCAGCAGCGCCAACCAATTGCCCACCTCCTACCCCAGCTGCCGCCCTTTGCCCTCCGACAGTTGATTTAAGCTGCACAAAAAACTAAACAACGAGCAGCGCCACGACGACGACGACGAGGAGGAGGACAGGAGGACAGCGAAGGCAGCTACACAAAATGAGAAAATGGGCAAAACGGGACGACTAAGAAAATGCATGCACAAAAGTAACTCATAATTAAGGCAAGCCAGCCAAGAGCCAAGCAGTCCACAGGATGCATACCTAGCAGAACCAAGTCGAGCAGACGGGCAGCTGGAGAGCCCACTCGTTGCCGCCAGGCAGCTCCTTCTGTTCGTATGGCAATTGCCAACGTATTGTTGCCTACTTTTTGGGCTATGCTACTAAGTAGTTCGCATTAGAGATGGCTCTAGCTCTGCGTGAATGGTTCCGATCCAATGAACCAATTCCGATGAACATCAGCAGTAATGACACTTTTTACTACTTAGTTCATTTTAGAGTAGCTCTAGCACATTTAAGAGCTCCAATATAATAAACTAGTTCCGAGCAATGTGCACAGCATTATCTACTGTTCATTTAGCAATTTTCAGCTACTAACTAGTGAACTAGTTCAGATGAACTTTAACAAAATGCATTTATAGGACTTTACACTGTTAAAATACCTTCAATTACGTTCCATTGCTATTGGTACGCAGACATTTCATCTCAAATGCATCTTATGCTGGAACTAGTTCAGTTCACAAATAATTTCTCATTATTTTATGCACAGACTTTGAACTTACAGTTCAATAAGCAGTCACAAAACTTTTCTCTTTTATATAGTTCATTGGACAGACTGTACCTTAACAGTTCAGCGAACTAGTTCTTATTTGCTGGCACACTTGTGCTGCTCGCTTTGCCATAGACTCGCATAGTCGTAGTCATAGTCGTATATATTTTTGATATGCTTCAGCAAACACCTGCAACGTCTCAACAACAATGAAAAATATTGTTAAGTAAACTGCACAAAGGAGCGTAGTGGGACGTATCAAGTTGAAGGGTGGGGGTCGTGTGGGGCCTGTAGGTTGGCGGGGTTGCAGTTTTTGGTGCATTAGCGGCAAGTGCGTTGCGTCCCTCACAGCTATGGCCCCCTGGCCGTCAGGGTAAGGTGCACTCTTTATTGTTTATGTTTGGCTTTAGAGCTGCATTGTTGTGTGTGCGTGTTTGTGTGTGTGTTTGTACTGTTAATGCATTGCCTTGGCCGGGACATGCAATCTGCATTTGCGACGAGTCAGAGAGTAGACCCGCCTTCACCTGCACCAGCAGCAGCTGCTGCTGCAACTCCTGCTTGAGCCTTGACTTTTGGCAGTCGGCGGATGCGAAATTCATGGAAGCTGCAAATCATGGCAATTGCCGTTGGCCAACAGCGGACAGCGTTTCTTTTATTGTCGGCCCGTGGCACTTGGCTGATATATGAATGCACGTTATTGAAATTACGAAATTAATATTAATAATGTAGAGCTCTGCAGCTGTGCTCCTGCCCTGCCGCACTCTGACACGGCGTATGCACAATATTTCCATTAAGTTTGCTGCATTCGTTTGTCAATTTGCTGTGCCGCAATAAATCACATGACTGAGACGAGGCAGCAGCAATGAGTCGCCTTAAACCCAATTAACCCATTAGTGGAGCGCGTCTTAGCCATTTGATGCGGCTGCCTAGAATGCAATTAAAGGATGCAACCAGCTAAGAAGACATCGTCGTCCTCATCGTCTTCGTCGTCGTTGGCGCTCTGCACTCACATTTAATTTTTATGTGGCCAAGGACGAGACGCTGCACAAGTGGTAGAAGCAGAAAGTAATAACTGCGCATTGCCATTATTTATGTTTATGTCCGCACTACATCATCTTCAAATGTCCAGACCCAGGCGCAACACCCGCCCGCCCCCGCGACGCGCTCCCTTTGGGCCATAAAAAACAAGTGCCGGCGGACAAGTTGTGTGCAGTTGTACAGCAGCGAGCTAGATGTCTATATCGTTGTTGCTGTTACCCCGGATGCTGGGTGGTTGGCTGGTTGGGCTGGGTGTTTGGTTGGCGACGTTTAACTGCCGCAGTTTGAGTGCCGTTGAACTAATTTCCGCCGCCATCTACACACACACACACACATACATACATACACAGTGCAATGGATGCCACAGGATGCACAGCCTCCGCCATGGCTTGAGCTTGAGCCTCTGGCCCGCTGCAATTGCGCCATTTCTATGGCACTCGCATTTGTCATTGAAGCGCTCGCTAATTTGACATAAATTTTAAATGCTCCGATGCAGAATAGAGCGTGCGGTTAGCCAAAGGCAGTACCCACGATGACGAATCCAACAGGCAAACTCCAAGGAAAACCAAATGAAAATGATTTCTCTGTATGCATGCAAATTAGTTGCAAAGTTCTGTTCAAAGCATTGCCTAATGAAATTGTATTTGAATCATGATCAACTTGACTAGCTGGCTATAAACTGTGCACTGTGGACTCTGGATTGCCATAACTGCAAAATGTAAAATAAAATGGGAAAACTCAACTCACATATTCCAAGCCAATCTATGGAAATATTTATTATATCTACAATTGAATATTTTCATGCAAAATACCTTTGAGCCAATGCAATGCAATGCAATGCCAAAATCAATAAAGTTTCCGTAAAGTGTGCCAATAAACCGAACAACTGACAAAACTTTGAATAACTCAGACGGAGTGCAGCTCTCCACCTGTCGCACCTGCACTTGCATAAAAGAACATCGAACTAAAACTTTTGCTAACCCAAAAGAAACACAAAAATCAACTCAAGAAATGCATAAAACTACATGTTTCCAAATTGAGGTAGATATATATATATATATATTCATATATATATGTGAATGTAAGAAATCAAAATTGAGAGTTGAGAATACAAAGTAAAACTGAGCAATCGTTAAGGCTTTTGTTGAATGGGGTTGGGGCGGGCGCGGGCATGGCACTCATTGAAGTGAATTGAAGTGAAGTCGGGCGTTGATGGCAACTCTTGTTAGTCTTTGACTTTGACAGTTTGCCGGTTGTACGAATTTTTTATCGTTACACTGAGCTATTATTATTTTTGTTGTTGTTGTTGTTGTTGCTGTCAAATTGGCAACATAAAATGATTTTTTTTGCGGGCTTGTTTTGCAAACGCTGTCGCAAATAAGAAATATGCCAGCTGAAATATGCGGCACATAAAAGTCACGGCTGGGCAGCTCTATCAAATTAGTTCGCTATTAGCCCTTTTGTAAAGCTGACGACGTGATTAGCGACTCTGTTGGTTGGCCCATTGTCTGGGGCGTTACACGTGTGGGATGGCGGCATTGAAGGGCGTTCGGTACCAGCCCCGCCCGGACCGCCCTGGCCCGCCCCGCCCCATCGAGTGACCGGTGGAAATAGTACCGTTAACTGAGTTCGTTGCCATAGCTAATGCAGTTTGTGTTTCGTTTTTTTTTGCTTTTTTTTTGTGTTTGCACTTTTTTGGTTTCCTTTTGGTTGGCATTAGGGAAAACTGTTTTTTTTTTTGGCAAAGCTACGCTCTTTAATCTTACAAGTCACGCACTGATTTTGCAATTTGCATGCAGCGACCGCTAGATGGCGCCAGCCAGCGGCACGTGTCTATCGCAACGAACGGCAACAATCAATATTTGAATTGCCATTACAGCAGCAGCAAACACAAAATTTCATAATTTACTTAGCATTTGTTTAAGATTTCCATTTGGCAATTTTTATGCGAAAGCATTTCTACAAAACGGCATTCCTAATGTCATGCACAACACACTCGAAAAGGTAGCTGCTCACAGGTCGTATGCATAATATATATCAGCCATACGCATAGCCGACTGCAGCTGTTGTCGCTAATATTGGCTAGTTTGCTAGTTCGGCATTTGAAAATTAAACATTTCAGCTTTCAATTTCGAAATAGATAATTCACAAAATGAATGCACTTTCGCTTTAGCATTCCAATTTGCATAGTAATTGAGATTGAAATCTTGCCGAATGAAAAATGATTGTTGTTGTTAGTGGAGCAGAACAGAAGCGTTATGAAGTGCAGAGCCAGAGTTCAGAGGGAGTTCTGATAATACTTATCTTTAATATTGTCTACTATTGGCACACTATGTGAGGCTGAAAAGCCACTCAATTAACCATTTTCCATTAACAAGCAGCTCTCTCGTTAATCGAGTTGAGGAAAAGATCATTTAATAATGCTATCGCATTGTGCACTTCTTAACAACTTCATTACAGCATAAGCTGTCATTATGAATTCCGACAATAAGCCCGCTTCCCTTCTTTGCCTTTTTACCGTTGCTTACCTTTGCCTGGGCCCCTTTTGTTGACTGCCTCTGGCAATGCATTGATATCGATAACATTCACTGGGCCATCGCGCCCTACCTTGGGCGCTTTAAATGCATGCATGCGCACACACACACACATGCTCAGAAGGATACTTGTATGCATACATTCATTGCATAAAGCCCCGAACAACTTTTTCATGCTCCATTGTGTTATAAATATTCATAAAAGCGCGCCATTTTCTGTTGTTTTTTTGTGTTCGCCTTTTGTGGGCGTCCGCCCACAACTAAAGCCTTGATTTCTTGCATTTCGCTTTGTTGCTATGCTCCATGCCAAATACCTCACCAATACGCCACGCCCACTGCTGAGCGCCTTTCGCTTTGCGGTAACCGCAAACTATGCTTCTAATACCGCGATGGCATAAATTTAAAGCAGCAGCTGCGGTTTTTCCACTGCTTCCACTTGCTCGCTCGCTCGCTGGCTCGATATTTGCACGTTGAATGCGGGGCAAAGGAAGAGAGAGGATGTTTACATGCCACACTGATACCAGCAGCAGCAGCATCAGCAGCAGCTACAAACTAACCGGGTCTCGGCTTTAAACCAAAGCATTTTATGCTGCTAATTGATTTTTCAAACCCAACTATGTTTTTGCAGCATTGCTGCCTCGGCGCTTTTGTTTGGCGTTCAATTAACGGGAATTTGCATTTTATCTAAAAACACACTCAATATCAATACACACACACACAAACACACACACTGACACACCATCACACAGAGAGCTGCTTATAGTAAACCACATTTTGAACGCGAGTTAGACAAAAGTTCTTGTCGTTTTTTTCCTCTCTCCGTCTCCCTCTCTGGCAATATATTTGCCGTTGCTGAGCGCTCAGCAAATAAGCAGCTAAAAATATTGTTTATTCGGCATTGTGAACATTTTTTATTACAGCAGCCAACTTTGATCTTTGAAATCAATCAACTATGCGAATGTTTACTAAATGCCGTCATTGCAAACAATTCGTCAAACCAAAACAAGTGAAACCAATATTCAAAAAAATATTATGAATAAAATCATAACTAGGGAGCTGTGAATTACAAGGTAAAGTCTGATTTTTCATTGAATTGAACAATTTAAAGAAAACAAATCTAGATATAAACTACAGAATAAATACACACATATATATAAATTACTAAAGTTTTATATATATATATATTTTTTTTTTCTAACAGTTTCTATTTCAATGCACAGCTGCAATTGGGAACTATTCTTTGCCCAACTGCTGGTAGCCAAAAAAGAAAAACTTTACAGTAAAAAATTAGTTTTGAATAGTTTTAAAAATATATAAAAATTCATGTTTTCATAACTGCATTTGGGTATTTTGACTTAGGTTTTGAATATTTTATAAATTGCGCATTTCTATTATTATGACTACAGCTGTACATATATAACTGCTACACAATTATTTAATTTTGCTATTATTATTATGAACTATGCATATATGTATGCAAGTCTGCATATTACCTTCCATAAATATATAGTATATAGTAAATCATATTACATGTGACCTTGCCATAATTTACTCTTTCATTGACTTAGTCATTTCCAGTTTAATTATATTCAACTTATACCTAAATACAATAGAATTCTTCTAATATAACTCATTATCAAATTTGATAACATTAAGTTAAGCTCAACGATGCTTAAGCAGCTTACTGTTAATAGCTACAGAGTTCGTTCGCAGTTAACATTAGCGATTACAGAACACGTCAAGGCTGCTGTTAATTAGCAGTGCACGCATTGCCTGCGCTTCACATCTTGAGCTGTAATCAAGCAGTAAACAAAATGCAACGCCTACATGGTTGAGCTTGTCTGGCCGAGACTCGTAAACGATCTTTGCGGCGGCGGGCTACACAACAATGTATATATTTAGCTTTAGCTTTAATAACAATTACTATAGAGGCTGGCCGGCAGGCTGGCAGCATCATAAAAGTTTATGAGTCTTGGATACATAATGCATGAGCTCGACCACAAAGATGACCACAGACAAGGCACATTGCAGTTGCCAACAGGTTTCAAGGTCAAGCGGCCGCAGCCAAATTAACATTGAAACTGCAGTCTGTTACATGGCACGCAAACCGGTTGGCTTCTTACATTTGGCAATTGCGACACATACGGCAACCAACAACAACAAAAAAAAAATGGGAACAAAAACAACAATGCAATGACATTGAATTGTAAATGCAGGCGATCAAAAAACCAAAGACAAAAGTGGAATACCAAACAAAAAAAAAAAAGATCAGCAAAAAGAAGAAAAAGTCCAGCAAAAGTAAATAAATGTAAGCCGCTGTCGGATGTGCGATGCATGTGTGCAATTTGTATGTGCAACAGCAACACTGGAAACACACAGATTACGTATACGCAGCGTCTGCCAATGTCCATATCAATGGTCAGCGTTTGCTAGCTGCTGCTGCTGCTGCTGCAGCTGCTGCTTCTTCTTCCGGTGCTGTAAAAGACATTGACATTTTTCGCTCTACTTTGTTGTCGCCCGTTTAATGCCCTTTTATTTTCTACTTCTTTTTGGATATCTCTTTCTCTTTTTTTTTATATATTTTACCATGCCCAACGCCGCATTACGTCACTTTCACTGTACTTTGCGGCTTAAGACCCGCGCAGCCCGCCTTCTGTTTACCATGCTGCTGCTGCTGTCGTTGTTTGTACTTGTTATTTGTTGGTACAAACAAGCGAATTGCAATAAAAATACTCGTGCTTTAATTTATGGCTGCGTGCGTGCGACTCTCTTTGGGCTATGATTTATCTGAGACATTTTCGGGTTCGCGTTTGCTTGCCCCGATTTCTGTTTTCAGTTTTCTGTTTTCTATTTTTCTGTTTGCCTCGCATAATTCACGCGCGTTTACTGTGTGTTTTTAGTTCAAGTTCATCAGCTCGTTTCAGATATCTTCTTCTGTGCAATGTTCATGCATTGCGACCATAAAGTAACATCAGCTGAATAATGTTTTCAGCTTCCGCCTGCTGCGCTTCTTGCATTTATCATTCCAAGCGGCGACAAATTAACCAAATGATCACAAGCAAATCTCTGGCTGGGAGTGTATTTAGCGAGATTTGCAGCTGCTGTTTTGCTTTGCTTTTTGCTTGAATCTACATTGTCATATTCTACATGCTCAAAAGTTAAAGTCATTAAAGCTGTCCTCATCGCTGGTTTTTTGCTTGACGCTTGTCAGCTCCGTCTCGTGCGTCTTCTTGCTGACCTTTACTTTGAAATTTATTAATCTGGTTACCTCTTCGTACACCTGCACCAGCTCGAGGAGCGCATAGTATCTGCCATCCTTGATGAGCCAAGGCAGTACGCTGACATCGAAGCTGCCATTCTCCACGTAGTAGAAGCCCGGCGTCAGTGGGCACGACATCAAGAAGGTGGACGGAATCAGAGACTCGCCGTGAAATTTTTCATTTGTCATGTTGCGCAGCATCTCCAGCGACTTGCAGAAGTCCACATTTTTTAATTTGAGCATCTCAAAGGAGTTCGGCCCGCCCGGCACATCGTCCAGCCTGCGCACAAAGATCTGAATGAGCAGCTTACCAGGAAAATGAACCAAAACAGTCAAATTGAAGTTGAGAGTATCCGGCTTGTGCACGTCATAGCTGACGAGCATGTCATTGGGCACAAACGACTTGGAATAGAACTCATCAAGTTGCATATTTAGCTGCAGAAGGAGAGGGAAATGGAAATGGAAGTGGAAGTGGAGAGAGCTATTACAACACACTAATTGCTATTAAATGAAACTTACGCTAAATGCCTGCACTGCCATCCAGGCCACAGCCAGAAGAAGTCCGCGATATGAACTCATAACGAAGTGGCTGAGGTAAGCTGTGCGCTCTTCATTTTCGAGTTGCCCAACAACTCGCATCGCTTTCAGTTCAGTCACGCCACGTCGCCTGACCTAATGGATTTGTTTGCAAGGCACGTTTGGGCATATTGGATGCCCCGATGCTTATCAACTCATTTGTATATTCGGGCTAAACAAAGCCCTGAGTGGAGGGCGTATGCGTGATTTGTTTCAGTTTAACAGCTAAACGGTTAGACACAAATTTGTATGTGCTGAGTCGAGTGTTCTACGATCCAGGCAAAGGTCGGCGGCCGGCATCACAGCCCATCTGACCTACAAATATATATTTGTATTATATGACCATCATTTGTGCTACATCATTTGGGCGACAAAAGTGAAATGAATGTTACGCACTTTTATAGCTAATTCCCAGACAACTTGCGACAACTTTACAATCTTCATATGCGATATGTGCGAAATACCTGTCTATAAAGAGGGGCAAATAACATAAATAAAATGTTAGTTCGCGCCACGCCCTTAATTGAAATGCCCATGGGCACAGAAACGGGTTAACAATATGCGTTGCGCCCACAGACAACTCGACGACCTGACGACAAGACGTGATGTGACGTTACTTTGATCACGATGACTTGATCAAAAAGCATCCAAACAATTTTTGTATCTAACCCAACAAGCTGCAACTGTTAACATAAGCTCACTATCATTTGCATAAGTAGATAAAACTGAACCGATTTACATCTTTTAGCTGTTTTCGTAAGCAAATGCTTTGTCATGCTTGCGGTCGGCTAATTCATTCTGATGATTTCCATTTATTTCCGCTGCACCACATTCGACATTCGACAACCATAAAAAAAGTAAAAAGTAAACATGAAACGACATTGACTTTGACTGACTCCAAATATACCGAAATTGATATTCTCTAAGTTGTTTGTCTTTATTCGTCAGCTCGTTGGCCAACGCCTAGCGGCCAACTGAGGCTTATTCCGCTTCGGTTTCGATTTCAATATTTGGCTTATATTGTCTTAACTCTTCAATCTTTCAGCTTGATGGCGCTTCTAATAGTCCCAAATATATATGGATCTCTTTTTTAACTCTAAACTGATTTTAATTGCCTTGTCCATAGATGGGTTTACTCGAGGTGCGAATTATACAAAAAACGCAGATTACTTGACTTCCTTTAGCTACAGCATTTGAGAAACTCGAGCAGACACATAAGTGTTAATCAACTAATTTCAATTTAAGTGGGTTTTGATAAGGTCTTTTATCGTATGCAAATAAACAAACTCAGTTTCCGCATACTGCAATGTTTATTCTTAAATAAATAAAAAATAAAAGTCATGATTTGCAGGCGCTTTGCCAACTGATTGTTAATTAATACTGTAACATAGCTCTGTTAGAGAATTCTAGAAGTTCTGTTAGGCAGCTCGCGAAGATGAGTTACAGTACTCTGTTACATAGTTCTATTATAGAGCCTTTGCATTTCTATTACATTGCTCTGTTACTCGAGAAGATGATTTACTTATCTGCCTCTACCTCTGTTAAACAGCTCTGGAACATATGTTACAGAGCTCCGTAAAGAGCTATCGAAGAATCTAGTATGGCACTCTGTTAAAGTCTTCTGATCTATGACAGGGATCTGTCAGAGAGCCGCTGTATTTGGATTGAGATAACCTTCAGTTCAGCTATGTAAATCTGAAATGCTCAGATGCACAAAGTGTGTGCAAAGAGTAGATGAGTTTTTATGAAAAAGTATTTATTTATCCGTCAATAATCATGTTGTCGCCTTCAAAGTAATCGTACTTAGTTTAGAGTCTATTTGAACAGTGTCTAAAACTTCTTCAGTGGCACAAACTAACTTGGCTCTGACTCTGGCTCTGACTTAACCAACGCAAACAGTAGCAGGCGTGTCTCTCATCTTGGTTGTTGTTGCACTGCCTTATAAATACATGCTTTATTTGCAAAGAGTGCCACAGGCAGGTGCCCAGCAGGGCCCGAAGTCTTGACTGCGCCACGTTCGACCAATTTGCAATTTGCAATTTTTGTCAGTTTTTCTTTATTTTTATTTATTTTCTTGCCGCCTGTTGTTTTTGTTGACCAGACTCGTTTATTTATGCGCTGTTGTTTATGTATCGCCAAACTTGCCTGGCAATGTAATATGTGCAGTTTACATACGACATTATCATCGACTGATGGGTTTCTTTTTGTCTTTCATCTTTTTTCGGGCGCCAACTCTTGGGTATAAAAGCCACTGGTACTCTGACCACCAAGTGCAGTCAAATTTTTGGATTAAGCAGCTCTACAGTTAACTACAATGAAGTATATTGCATTGGTGAGTGTTCAATCGACTACCTTCCAGGTGTCTCTCTGAATTCAAGGATAACATGTATTTCAACATTTTGCAGGCCCTTTTCGTTTGCCTGTTGGCTGTGGCTATAGTGGCCGCTGTGCCCGTGGATGAGGCATTGCAGGGCGACAACATCTATGGGCAGGCTGATGATGTGCACAATCCCTACGATCCTCAGGCTATATTCAAGCTGAAGAAACTGAAGAAGCTGCTGTTGGGCTGAGCCCAAAACCCAAAAATCATCCATCCAGCCAGCCAGCTAAACCTGTTGACTCTAGTCTAAACACTCATATAAAACTGGGAACCTGAACCTCTCCGCTTGGAATACATTTAACGCTTCGCTTAGAGTCTTAAACACACAAGTCAATTGCATACTCAGCCTATCTGTATACGTAACTAAATAAATGTAATTCTCATAAAAACAACAACACAATCGCCATTTCTTCTGCTTATACAATTTGTCTTCATATGGAATACTTTCCACCGGGAGCCAGGCGCTGCTAAACACGTTGTCTACATTTGGATAGCCACCTAAATACCTGATTAACATTATGTGAATTTTGTTTAAAAGGCGGCAACAACTAGTTTTCTGTTTGTGTTAACGATTTACATGCTTTCAATTTGCTCAAATTATTTATAATTCCTTTGATCACAGCTTAAGCGTTTTCTGTGCGTTTAGCATATAGCATATATATGTATGTTGATATAAGCCACATATGAACAGTTTGCTGACATTGGCCTTTATAACAACTAATTAATAATTGTGAATTATTGTCATGGCTGCAAATTTTGTTTTTAGCAAATAGAAGCTAATAGAAATGTTAATTTTTCAAGCCTCAAATTATTTAACGAGCAACTTACGTTTGTTTAAAGTTTTCGTATATATATATATATATATATATATATTCTTCATCAGTTTCTTCACACCTGTGCTTAAAACCTTTATGCATTCTAATATTTTATTAATAGTAATTTTATAATTTATATATTTATCCTTAAATTTCCTATATTTTGCAGATACTTTCAGGTGTTTGCCAGATATTTTCAATTTAAATATCTTTAATTTGTGTGTCCCTTATTTAATTTCTCATCGCTTGCCCATTAAACTTATTGTAATTTAAAAACCATTTTTACTTTAAAATTCATTTTTTAATATCATTCTTAGAAACTAAACATAAAATATGCTAAGGAAGTCCATTTGATTGCGGCGCTTAGCCCAGGAAGAGCAGCTTCTTAAGCAGCTTGAGCTTCAGCAGGAAGGACTGATCATCGGATGGGCTAACAGGCTCATTGCCGGGTCCCTCAATGCCCTCGGGTATAGCCTCCTCCAAAGGCTTGGCGCTGACGGCCACGAAGCACACAGCTAGGCACACAAATACGGTCTGTAAATAGGCAAACATAATCCACAATTAGTTATATCCATAGCAGCAAAAGGTCCAGTGAGGCACGCACCAATAGCAAGAATTTCATGGCTATAGAGTTTTGAGTTTGGGACTCCTTGACTAAAAACTGGCTGAGTGTTGATTGATGATCTCGCGGTTCGCGTTGACAGACTTGCACTGATGATAGAGACCGCTGTCCACCTTTTTATATGAGAGTTTCGAGCCGGTCTGTGCGATGCGGTGCTGTGCGCAATCGCGATCGTCTTTCATAGATATTAAAACAACACATCGTCACAATGGAAGCTCTAAAATATCTTTGTAGTATCTACGAACAGCGGAGTCCAACAATAAATTTTGTTTGGACTATTAAATGTGATTTTAGTGTACCACGCAAGGCGTTCGAACGCATGGAAAAATAAAATATAAAGCAAACCGATATATATATTTATTTTTTTCTTTCTTTGTAGAGGCCACTTTTGTTGTTATTGGAACTATTGTTGGGCTAGTCGGCTGGCAAATTGCCTTATTGACTAACATCTGGCTGTGGGTTTTCGCTAATATATGTTTCCTTGGTTCTGGGTTCTATTTGATTTGACCATTAGCTAATCGTTAACCGAACTCTCGCTCTCACCAAATGGTCATTAGCGTCTTTATTGTTGAGCTCAGCTTTGCAATATATGTTGCCGTTTTCATTGGAAATTAATATTTCAACACCTCAATAGTCAAAGCTCAATTTCACATAGAATAAGCATTAAGAAGAAAAAGGTATTTGCTAAGTTCAAACATTCTTGAGTCAAGGTCGTAGCATTCCGATCATTCTAAAAATATATATATATATTTCACAACTTGGCGACTTTGACTTTGTCGCCTGTTGGAAATAATAATATTTACACGTAACAAACACGTAGGTGAAAAAAATTTCAAATTCAAGTATTTCCCGCTATTAAAATGCGGCAAGGTATTTTTTAGTGCGTTTATATGGTTATGCGTCTGTTAACATGGCAGCAGTGTGGCAGCACTGAGATATGCGATAGCCAAAAAATACTTCCCATCTCTAACTCGCATTAAACAATAAGCAAAAGAACGATAAAAAAAAGTTATTAGACAATAAACACTCTTAACCAAATCAGGGCATAATTCCAAAAAAAAAACTCAAAATTTAGCAATTATTAAAATACCAATCAATCAATTTTCGGCAAAAACAAATCCTAAATCAGAATAATGACTGGATCTTTTAGTGTAAAGCTAAAAACGAAAAAAGGTCAATTCATTGTTAATGACCTAAGCGAAAACATAACAATAGCTGAGCTGAAAGCACGGATATGTCAAGCAACGGAAATTCAGGAACCACAATTGCACGTGCTGGTGGGTTTTCCACCGCGACCGTTGGATCTTAACGATGAGCAGCGTAATCTGCGCTCCATTGGCATCCAAAGTGGCGAAACGCTGATTGTGGAAGAAAAAGTGGCGCCCGTAGTCAACCATTCTGCAACCATGGAGGATGACGAGGCGCTGGCGCGTCGTCTCCAAGCCGAGGAAGATGCAGAGCATCTACGTCAGGTGACAAGCAATACTGAACTGAACGTCATTAGCACTGGCGCTCAGACCAGCAACAGTGAGGGTGAGAATCCAACTGTGTCCGCACCAGCGGAAGCTGGGCCCAATGGCGACTTCAATGGTATTCTGTTGAAGAAAGTTGTGCCAGCGGATAACTCATGTCTCTTTACAAGCATACGTTTCGTGTTGAATGGCAAAGTAGATAACGAAGGCAGCGAAATGATGCGTCATATAATCGCGCAGGAGGTAGCCGCCGATACGCAGCAATACAATGATGCCGTCCTTGGTAAATCGAATGCCGAGTACTGCGCCTGGATCCAAAAGGCGGACTCGTGGGGCGGTGCCATTGAAGTGTCGATTCTATCCAATTATTATGGCATAGAAATCGATGTTGTTGATATACAAAATGCCATTATCAATCGATTTGGCGAAGACAAGAACTTTGGCTTGCGAGTGTTCTTACTCTTCGATGGCATACACTATGATCCACTTTACATGGAGATATCACAAAGCGCCTCCCCAGCCACCATCTTTCCCGTAGAGGAGCTGGGCGTCTACCAGCAAGCGGAGCAGCTGGCAAACGAAGCAAAGTCCTCACGGCAATTTACAAATGTTGATAAATTCAATCTTCGCTGCTTACAGTGTGATCTAATGCTTGTGGGCCAGGCTCAGGCCCAACAGCACGCCAAAGCCACGGGTCATTCTAATTTTGGAGAAATTTAATACGTACTGATCTTCGGTACCATTTATATTTTGGCTTTTATTTTGTTTGCCTATTACATACTCACCACGTAGAGTTTCACAGCCTCACAGCCAACTATTTATATTTAAAAAATTATTTAGCAAAATTTACAAACTTCCGCGGTTAATTTATTTAAAGCCTTCTACACACACCCAAAACAATTGTCATTTGAGTTTTTGGAGAACAATAAAGTTTCATACATTTTACTAGCAGCAACTCGATCGTTTTTTTCTCTATTACGAAGCCCAAGGCGGCGTCATTGCAGCTGGATTTTGCAGATACGACATGACCACAGCACTTACACTCAACATAAAGGAAGATAGCACCTGGAAATTTGTCATTATAATACAGCAAAGTCAAACTTATAATCTCTGCACTCACCTGTTTGGCATCGTCACTGGCGCGTGAACTAGAAAAACTTATACATGAGCAGTAAAGTGCAAACCAGGCACACCATTTAAGCTGCGGAAGAAGCATATCATAAATCTTAATATTGATGTACCAATTAAGACGTGGAATTTACCTTCATCATCAGACCGCACATAGAGAAAATCATTCCCAGAATATTCATATAGTCCGGCATCATGTCCTCATTGGCACCACCGCTTTGTCCCTGGTTCTTTGGCGCCTTGTACCGATTGATTTTTTCTTTTCTACGTGGATCGACAGAATAATTCATTTTTAATATGCTTTAATTCAGGTCGCACAAATTAGGTGAAAAAAAACTGAAATTTTATTGAGCAGTGCAAAGGGAATGTTAGTGTTGCCACATCGATACAAAACAGCTGTATTCAGCTGTCATTCACATGCAATGTAACGTAATGTGATTGTCATTGCTTGTTCTTCTACTCACAGCAGTAACTGTTCAGCGACATGCACATTTAAAAAACTTATTAAATTACATAAAGTTCAAAGAAAATTACCACACATAAAAATGGCATTGCGTTTTTTCAGCCTAACGCTGAGACCGCATATATGCCGCATACAGCAACACACACCGCAGCACTGCTTACATCTGAACAAAATACTTGATTTACAATCAAGATTCCCGGTCTTGCACTGGGCACAGAGCTCTTTGCTGCACGTGCGTATAACGGATCAAGATGCCGGTTTGCAGACGAAAAGGGAGGCAAACAGACCGACAAATCCATTTCAAGATAAAATTTTTGATGAGGACCCTAGAAGGCAGAAACCTGAGCGCATTCGTCGAAGCAAATTTCAGAGATCGGATGATTTTGAAAAGGAGACTTCAACACAAGAAAAGGTAGAGAAGAGGCAAGAAAAGGTAGAGAAGAAGCAACAAAAGGAAACAGTGACAAATTTTGGAGATCCAGATACATTTGGCGATGCCACGTTCAGCATTACGCAACCAGAAGATCCTGGCGACGCACAGGAGGAAGAGTTTATTAGCAGACCTACGCGACACTCACGAAAACTTCGCACCAAAGAATACGCACGATTGATAAAGGATCACTTAATTGCGCATCGTATCAATGATGCCATTGCTGTGCTGGAGGTGCGCATGTTGCGAGAAGATCGCGTTAAGCCAGAGAACTACATTTACAATTTACTAATCAGCGGCTGCGCCAAGGCGGGCTACACCCGTAAAGCATTCAATCTGTACACCAAAATGCGTCAACGTGGTCTCAAGGTCACCGGCGGAACCTACACTTCCCTCTTCAATGCTTGCGCCAATGCGCCCAGTCAGATTGATGGCTTGGGCAAGGCGAGGCAGTTGCGCGAGAACATGTTGGAGAAGGGCTACGAACCAAATGTGAAGAACTACAACGCCATGATCAAGGCCTATGGTCGCTGCGGCGACATAGACACTGCCTACATGTTGGCAGACGAGATGCTCGAACGTCAGTTGCCGTTGAACGCGGACAGTTTTAACTTTCTGCTGCAAGCCTGTGCTAGCGATGAGACAAATGGCTTTCGACATGCGTTGCTCACCTGGCATAAGATGTTGCAGCGTGGTATAAGTCCAGATTACTACAGCTTCAGTGCTATGCTGCGCTGCGTTCGGGATTGTAGCTTTGGAGATCTGGAGTCGATGCAACAGGTGCTGGACCAAATCGCCCCCGGTGTAGCCAGCGGAGAACTGCCAGCGGGAAAACGAGAGGAGGTGGAATCAACTACAGCTGATAGCTTAGCTATTGCACCTAGCTCTGTCGAAGGTAATCAGCTAGAATTGTCGACACAGCCCACGGAACAACTAGAGCTGCCTAATCTGCTGCTGCCACGCCCACAGTTAGGAAGTTTAGTTGCCTTGGCTGAAGTTACACGTCCTCATGAGCGTTTTCTACTTTTGGGTGGCATTACTGGCTACCTGGAGCTGATGAAGGTGCACGATATAACACCAAACATTGAATTCTTTACTACCATGTTGGAGGTTGTTCCACCCACCAATGCAGCAGAGAAACAAGTCCTAAGCTTTGTGCGCAAGATTGGCCTCAAGGCGGACATTGACTTCTTTAACATACTCATCAAGAAGCGCTCGATGCGCTTCGATTACGAGAGCGCCCGTGAGGTGTTGACTATGATACGCACAGCTGGCTTGCAACCAGACATTGTGACCTATGGCGTTCTAGCGCTAGGTTGTCGCACCCAGGAGCAGGCGCGTGAGCTGCTACAGCAAATGCAGGCAGCGGGTATACGTATGAATATGCCCATACTCGGTGCTATGTTGCGGCAAGGTTGTGCACAAAAATCCTTTTCTTACATCAATGAAATCATGCAGCTATGTATGGAAGAGGGTATACAGCCAAGCGAATCGTTTTTGCGGCATTTGCATAACTTTCACAGAGGTTGCGCCAGAGCTATAGATGCCAGGGTAATTTATGGACAGCCATCAAACGAAGGTTTTTATACTTAATAGCTCGCTTCTATTTACAGCATCCCTCAACAAAAACTGAAGGCTTCAAGAAGGGGCATTCAAAGTTCT
Source organism: Drosophila anceps (assembly GCA_035045945.1). NCBI lineage: Eukaryota > Metazoa > Arthropoda > Insecta > Diptera > Drosophilidae > Drosophila > Drosophila anceps. Next base: position 707,544 of record JAWNON010000038.1, read on the forward strand.
GTGATAAATACCGCCTGTTTTACGAGGAGCATGGCCTAACTGGTTTGAAGCTGGAAGATGCCATTGCCAAGCTGAAGCCACGTGCCTACGCACAGTACAATGAAGTTCCAGTCACTGGGCAGGAGCCAACGAAGCATGAGCAAGTGAAACGTAAAACCAAGATACGCAAATATATTAAGAAAATCAAAATTGATGAGTTGCAGGATGGTCCTCGGCTATCAGACCCACTCAAAAGATTAGAATAGTCATTGAATGTAAGTTTAACAGTTTTTTATATACATTAGTATTCGTTAAATATAGATGATGTTAACCAATCATTGTGCGTTTACGTCCGCGCGCACGTACCTCCTCGAACTTGGCCAACACGGCTTGCTCCTCCTTGCCGCACTCCTTTCGATATGCGGCCAGGATATACTCGAATAGATAAGGTTGCTCACTGTGTGTGCTCAAGAGAGCTCGTTCCAGCACATATAGATCCACGCCCTTATCTTCTGTTGCCTGATTGTAGTGACTTAATCCAAAATCTATGAAGATAACATCATAGCTAGTTGAATTCGGATTGATTAGAATATTTGATGTGGTCAGGTCGCCATGTATTATATTGTTGGCATGCATTTTGCCAATGATGCCGCCAATCTGCGTGCACAGCTCCTCCAACAGTTGTTTCGCCTGCTCTTCGCCCGACTCGGCGACTGTTTTCTGTATAAACTGTTTCGCTGTCTGGGCACTGCCAAAGTATTCCATATACAGTTTGTGTGTGTTCAAGTCTGAGTGGAGAATGCGTGGAGCAAGGATTCCAGCAGCCAGGCAACGGCCAGCTGCCTTCACTTCGGCCTTCATACGTTGCCGCGTTATTTGTGTATCCAATTCTGGATGACGATATTTTTTGATAAAGCGTTCCTTTATCAGACACGATTCACCTTTAAATTCGCCAATGTAAAGACGACCTTCAGCGCCTTGTTTCAATATTTCCAATGTCATGCTTAAGGTGTAACAAAAATAACGCCGGCAAACGCAAATGCAAAGACAATTTACAGGAACCGAAATTAATTGCCATTCGCTAATATTTTAGACATTCACATCGCAACGTGAACAGCTGACAAAGAAACAGCTGATTCTGTTTTGATATTTACACGCACCAAACGCTAGCCTTAAGAGTGATTCATCTTTTTGAAAATCCCTACCTTTTCGGCCGTAAAAATTAGAAAAGTGTAATGTTTAACAATATATTTGGTAAAAAACCCACCGTAAAGGAGCAGCAACGTGAAAATGATCGCAGCCTGCGCAAAGCCACACGCGACATTGAGCGAGAGCGCCGAAAAATGGAAGAAGAGGAAAAGAAACTAGAAGCTGAGATCAGACGCAATGCTGCCGCTGGAAACAATGATGCTTGTCGTATTCTGGCTAAGCAACTGGTAGAGATTCGCAAACAAAAATCTCGCAGCTACGCCGCTGCCGGAAAAATTCAGTCCATAGGCTATCAGAATAAGAACATGGGCGCAAATATAGCTTTGGGTGAGGCAATGGGCACCACAGCCAAGACAATGGCCGGAATGAACAAAGTTATGCGACCAGAAGCCATAGCAGGCACAATGCGTGACTTCCAGCAAGCGAATATGCGCATGGAGATGACAGACGAAATGATCAACGATACGCTAGACGAAATGCTAAACGAGTCCGGGGATGAGGAGGAATCCAACGATGTGGTCAACAAGGTGCTCGATGAAATTGGCATCGAAATCTCAGGAAAGATGGCCAGCATACCAGCCACAGGGTCTGGCGAGTTCGAGACTAGTGGCAAACGCACCGAAAAAGACATTGCAGACCAGTTGGCCAAGCTGAGGTCTTCCTAGATATTGCTTGCTATAATATGTTGATTTTCTCTGTGCTTAATCCCTCCCACAACTATATTGGATGTTTTTTTGTACACACATTTGTTATTCATAGGCCATAAGACATAAAAATATAAGTATATACACTTGCATCACACTAAAGACGAGCATTCATACCGCCAGAGGCCACAACAGACTCGCCTGTTATATAGGCAGCGTCCTCAGAAACTAGGAAAGACACAACACCAGCCATTTCCTCGCTGGTGCCCAGACGACCCATGGGAATTTTACTTAGCGCCGCTTCATTGGCAGCTTCGTTCTCGTACAGCGCTTTGGAGAACTTTGTGCGGATGATACCAGGTGCCAAACAATTAACACGAATGCCCTCAGGAGCCAAATCCTTGGCCGCTGCCTTGGTCAGACCAATCAGCGCCGTCTTGCTCACAGAGTATGCGCCGAGCAGCTGTAGATAAAGTCGCAGATTAATATAAGGTCATCATGTTACACTGATAGGGCACTAACCTCAAATGCATCGTAACCAGCAATGGACGAAACAAAGACGATGCTAGAGCCCTTTTCCTGTCGCAGATAAGGCAGCGCCTCTTTCGCCAATAGATAAGAGCTCTTCACATTCACATCGAAGATCTTGTCCCACACTTTCTCATCGCATTCCAGCACGCCGCCCACGGCCGGATTAGTGGCAGCATTGCTAACCAATATGTTGAGCTTGCCATATTTGCTGATGGTCTCCTCGAAGAGTTGCTTGCGATCTTGCGGCTCGCTCACGTGACACTTGAGTCCATGCACATTAAGATTCAGTTTGCGCAGCTCGGCAAGCGCATTGTCCACATTCTTTTGCTTGCGACTGCTGATGACAACCGCGGCGCCATCCTCAGCCAACCGCTTGGCAATTGCAAAGCCAATGCTAGAAAACAATATATGTGCATAGTATATCAATAGACTAGAGGAATATATCATTAAGACTTACCCATCTGTGGAGGCGGTAACTACTGCAACTTTTCCGGCTAATCGCTTCATTCTGTTGACGTTTGTACTTTGACTGGCACTGCCGCTGGTTAACCGTTTGTGGCAAAGATTGTGGCTGACGAGCCTGTTACTATTGCTATTATGTTGATTAAGATTTCTAATCGATGTTGCGTTTTGCGTGCTACTTTGGACTTTGCCTCCAGACAAAACGGCGGCAGCGGTCAAATTGAGCTTTGGCGCCTTATGAGCCAATTGCTTGCCAAGATGCAACATTTTTTCGAAAATTTCCTAACGTGATGTGAGTTGACAATGCGTACGAAATTGATTTTCCGCACTTTACTTATTTTCAGCGATTCCAATACGATCAAAACAAGCAGTTCCAGTTGGAACTTGTTTTGTTTATTGCGGCTGTTGCCATTCACCACGAAATGAAAAGCTTTTTCTTTGAGCGCCCTTTTTGAATTGCAGCCAATTATGAATTGATGAATTGAATTCTTACATAAGTATATTAAATTTGGTTTTAATTATAAGTTTCTTAAAATACTCTTCACTATTACTAGATGTTGGTTGTATGTATGTTTCTCAGTATATTTTAATATATATCGTAAGATAATCCACGTAGCATATTTGCCACCGTTTGGTTCGTAGACCCCAATTGTTAGATAAGAAATGTTGAAATAAAAATCTTGACAACAACTTAAATAAACATTGCCCGTACGCATTATATATGATCGAGATTTCGTAACACGATAAACAAAGATAAATATAAAGAGGGGAAAAAAACAAGTACCAACCGTCACACTTGAAAGTGAATAAGAATCGTTGACGAATAATCGCCACCACAGCAGCTCAAATCATATTCAGAAATAAACGCAACAACAAATACAACTTTTTACTCTCAGCTAAAAGTGCAAATTAATAGGTAGCCTGAGCGGCTTTCGTTGTTGTTTCATTACGCTACTCCATACCCAGCCCCATTCGAAAAGCGTACTTTCGGCATTTAGTCGCTCCGTGTTGTTCCTACTGTGCAAGCCGCTATTTTTCAGAGCTCCAGAACGGGGTGTACGGCACGCGGCTAACGGTTTTCGTTTTCACATAGCATGTGATATAACCAAATAGTTTGAATTCACAAGATTAACACAAGATGAACCACAACCAGACAAATGAAATACCGCCTGCCGAGCCCGCACCAAAGGACTTCAAGGCACCTGTATTTAACGATAATAAACTCGTGCTCTACTTTCACCCCTACAACTTCTACTCGCAAAAAGTTAGTTGACATTGTAAATCATGTGATTTTTGAAAAAGAGAAAAACTCATTTAATACGTTACAGAGCACGCAATTTGTGTGCTTCAAATTGTGGAGGCTCTTGATCAAATGGCGCGAAATTACAAAGCTAATCGTAGTAATTGTCTTTATCATTCAATGCTATATAGAAAGCTCTGACTAGGCTAGAGTTCGCTATAAAGTCTCCTACTCCCTTACTCTCCCTAATCGGTTGGAAGTGCAATCGGGCCTGACGGGGGCGTATGAATAATATCTAATTTAAGATCTGTTTGACTCTCAGCACAAATAGCTTTTAATTGACTTCGGTTTTTCGATCTTGTCATCAATAAATAATATTATTTAACTGTTTACCTGGATGCAGGTGCTAATGAAGCATATGAAGCAACGTTGATCGCTAAATAAACAAAAATGAGATAAAAGTTCAAATAGTACAAATAAATAACTAGACAGCCTATTGTGATTAGTATGAAACATATATAATATATGCGATATATATTATTCGTAGACTTGCGGTCAGCTAAGCTGAATTAAAAATTGCCTTTTTTATTTATAGGTCTTGCTGGTACTTTATGAGAAAAACATTGACTTCACACCCTACGTAGTCGATCTGTGCAATGGCGAACAGTATTCCAGTTGGTTCTTAAATCTGAATCCCAAAGGCGATGTGCCTGTGCTGCAGGATGGCGCCTTCATCATACCCAACTCGCCGCAGATTATCAACTATGTGGAGACGAAGTTTAGAGGAGGTAACTGATTAACTCTCGATTACATTTATATAACTATAACTATGATTTAACACACACAATACTCCACTTTACAGATCGTCATCCCACGCTAAAGCCATATAGACCAGATTCGCTAGATTATGATAGGATGAGCACATTTGAGCGCGCCTTAACACGCCTGCCCGTGGGCGCACTCAGTCTGGGCTCCTTTATCCACGACGATCTTAAGCTGACGCCCAAAGCGCCATTCATAGGACCCGTGCGGCAATCTTGTCTGAGTGAGCAGTATAAATGTGCTAAAGAACTGTTTCTATTTTATAATTCGCTTGGTGTTTGACTATCCTGCAGAGAACAATGATAAGGTCATGGATTTGCTGCGTCGATCCATGGATGAGGTGGACTCGAATACCTGTTCAACTGCATTAAAGCAGAAGCTAGATATTCAGGTGCGTCGCAGAAATCTTGTTACCTCACGTACAGAATTTCAGCGCGTGCTGGATGCGGTTCGCAACGTGTTGCTCTTTGTTGAGCAGGAGCTGTCAAAGCAAACGCCACGCACCGAGTGGCTCACCGGCGATGAGCTCACACTGGCTGATGTCAGTTTGGGTCTGCTGCTGCAGCGGCTCTATCAGCTGGGCTTCGAGAACTATTATTGGGGCTACGGTAAGCTGCCGCAGGTGGAGGGCTTCTTTTTGCGGTTCAAGCAACGGCCCTCGTACCACAAACTGATGCCCAGCAGCAATTTCGAGATACTGAAAGAGATGTGGAATATGACACCTGCCAATTACAAGCTGGGAGCTACCGCCGGTTTCTTGGGTATGGCCATGTTTGCAGCCTTTGCGCATAAGTAGGCGGCAAGATGTTTGTTAACAATCGTTTTATTGTTGTTGTTAAAGTTGGGCACATATAAACACAAACAAAAGAACGCTTAAGTCTACGTGGTAACAATGCAAGCAAGATGCGGAAGGCAGAAACAGTGAGCGAGAGAGAATGAGTGAGAGAGCGGATCGTCGAGAACCCTATGAACTATGAACAGCGCACCACGGTAAAGTGCGAGCCTCAAAATTATTGATATCATTGTACATTGGTGTTTATAAAATTCATTTGGTATTAAGTTCTATTTGGTACAAAAGATTTTGCTAGCCACTACCGGTTAAAATGATTCCCCTATCCAATATTATTCAATTCCTGTTTTCTGTTGCTGGGTCATATAAGCTTGGGTTTAGCTCTCCACGCCCATTTGCTGCTGTTCCCGCTTCAACTGCTCCGTTTGCAGCAAACTGGCCGCTGCAGTGGCTGCCTTCGCATTGGTGAACAACGGCATGCCCATGAAAGTGGGTATCTGCTGCTGCTGCTGCTGTTGCGTCGGCTGACTGCCCAGTCGGCTCGCTGACCATTGACCACTGCCATTGGGGTTTGTTTTCTGTCCACTGGCAGACGACTGACTGCTGCCAGATGGCGTACAGGTGTGTAAATGCGTTGGTCGCCTAAAGGGAAAGTTCTCACGCTGGTAGTAGAAAAGACCATTGCCTGGCGCCTCGGGCAGCAACCCATTGGTTGGATACCAGAAGCGATACGTAAAGTACCACGTCAGTATGGCAATAATGCCGCTGATGACTTTCTCGATCATGCGATGATAGTACAGCATTGTGCCCACCAACATTATGTCCCACAGCAGCTGCAGACCCGCCATGCCAATGAACAAGGTGCGAATGATGGGCGTCAGGCGCGTGTAGAGAAACTGTAGACTGCGTATTTGCTCATCGTTCAGGCTGCGCAACGGATTGCTGCTTGATTTCTCGGAGACGCTACGATTGTGCAGCTCATTGCGTAGATGCTCCTTGATGGTCTCCCACTTGATAATGGGTCGCGCCTCTTCGATTAGCACCAGACTTGAGTGTATTAGAATAAACGCATGGCCAGAGATGTCAAAGCCCTGCCACAAATGTCCGGCTTTCAGGCAGCTGGATTTACTCTGGAAACCTGCAAGCAATAAAAGCTCATTAATAATTTCAAATGATACTTTATATATTAATCTTACCCTTAGTGGTGCAGCGACCATATGAGGTTTCCACAATATTGAAGAGCTTTGTCCAGAAGAACCAGAAGAACGTAGCTATTACAATGCGTGGAAAGTGATGCCTCAGCATGCGCTTCATGTCGCCGCAAGTAATTGTGTAGGCGGAGAGCACCGCAAAGGGCACTGCGAATAGCAGGGTCCAGCCCCAGCCAACTTTAACGAAGTACATGTTGAACAGGTTGTCGGAGCGGGCAAAATATGTCTTGGGAAATGGCAAGAAGTCGCCTATGAGCGAGATGATAAATAAACTTCCCAAATATAAAGCCACTTTGAGGTCGGTATTGAAGAATATTGTTTTTTTGCACAGATGTATGACGCCCATGACTAGTATTTCCCGTATGCTGGTAGGCGCAGCAGTTGGACGCGTGCCCCGTGCTTCGGCTCGTGTTATATCGGGACCACCAGGTCGAAAGTTCATATTGGAACCGCTGGGTTGACCAGTCCCAACATTTGGTCGTAAAGGTCGTCGTTTTGTTGCCATTTTGATACGTCGATTTCGTTTACTTCGTTGCGGTGAATGATATTTGCACTCTGACAATCTATTTTATACAACGTCTTTTTATTGTTGCCGTTTTTGGTTATGGTAAAATGTTAGACAAAAAGTGAAAGCGGATTCAAAACGAAAGTGTCAAAGTTCAAATTTCATTATGCTTAATACTCTACAATTTGGTTGCAACGAACATTTCGAAGTGTTATAGGTATTTAATTGAATTTTTCATGATATTTTCACACAGCACGAGTTTATTTTTGTTGTTTCTTTCTTCTTGTTCGTTGCATATTTTAATCAAAATATGCAGCTGTTGCTTCAGCCAAAAAATAGAACACCAGTCCCATGCGTTCACATGCGAATGTCAACACGTTCACGTGCGAACTGCAATTCTGATCAGCTGTGTGCGATTCTGATCTGATTCGGTTGTTTAATTACCGGCTCAGCTGGTGGGTCCGCATTGCTCTCGCATGTAATTAAGACTGCAATTAATTTGGCATGTACAACTCGGCCAAAAAGCTACAGCGTGTGCTCACAGCACGCGAAATACGCAAAACATTCATCGATTACTTTACGGTCAACCATGAACACAAATTTGTGCGCTCCAGTCCGGTTGTGCCCTTCTGCGATCCCACCGTCGCATTTGTCAATGCAGGCATGAACCAGGTGAATATCCAGCATTATTAACTTTATTAATCTATTGTGCGCTAATCAGACGCCCTGCTTTAGTTCAAATCCGTTTTTCTGGGCACCGCTGAAGCACCGTACAAACGCGTTGTCAATTCTCAGAAGTGTGTACGAGTCGGTGGCAAGCACAATGACTTATCGGTGGTGGGTCAGGATGGATACCATCACACGTTCTTCGAGATGCTAGGCAACTGGTCATTTGGTGATTACTTCAAGGTGAATACAATTACATCTTTATGCCGGCGTTACACTTATCAATTTCTTGCAGCGTGAAGCGTGTGCAATGGCGTTGGAGCTGCTGCGCGGCCCCTATAACATTGACCCTTCGCGTTTGTATGTCACCTACTTTGCCGGAGATAAGCTGCTCGGCATACCAGCCGACTTGGAGTGCTTTGAAATCTGGCGAAGCTTGGGGTAAATGATAATTGGTTACATAATGGTTACATAAATTTGATCACTTTTGCCTTACAGCTTTCCGGCAGAGCGCATCTTGCCTTTCGGCTGCAAGGACAACTTTTGGGAAATGGGCACAACTGGTCCGTGTGGACCCTGCACTGAAATACACATAGATCACAGACCTGGATCGGGTCCAGACAGTGTTGAGCAGCGCGCAAAGCTTGTGAATGCGGGTCGTGCAGACCTCACAGAGCTGTGGAACTTAGTGTTTATACAGTACAATCGGTAAGTGGCAAGGCTAGTGCAATGAGAAATTTAATATTTAATCGAATACCTGATATGTATAGCAATGCCGACGGCAGCATAACACAGCTGCCCGCTCGGCACGTGGACACGGGCATGGGATTTGAGCGTTTAGCTGCGCTACTTCAAAACAAATCCTCCAATTACGACACGGATCTCTTTACACCGCTGTTCGATGGCATACATAGTGTAAGCTAATACTGATATACTGCAAATATTAGCAAGCTCAAATTTAGCCATTGTTTCTTAATTAGCTATCAAAAGCACCTGTGTATGCTGGCAGCTTTCCCGATGCTCAGAACGCCGCACTGCTTGACACGAGCTACAGAATACTTGCCGATCATGCACGCATGGTGACAGCTTGCTTGGCCGATGGCATGTTGCCGGATCAAAAGTTAGTTGGCGATGCAACGGAATGAACTTCTTACATAACTATATATATTTTCTATACACAGTCAAAAATTACGTCGCGTGCTACGGAAGGCGCTCAGCATCTCGGAGCAGGTCTTTGCACATGACAAACTTCTTTCACAGCTCGTGCCTATTGTGGTTGAGACGCTGGGCGAGGCTTACCCGGAAATGTCGAACAAACAGCAGGCTGTTATCGAGTTGATTGCCCACGAGCAGGAGGTGTACAAAAATCTGCGTGAGAGTTCATCTAAGGCGTTTGCTGAGGTGCTAACTGAGTTTCCCAAACTGGATGACATTGATCTGATGGAATGTCCTGGTTTTGTTCCCGCCTATCGAGAATTTCAAGTGCAACGCTCAAATTTCCCCAACAACACGATACCAGGTGAATTTCTATACAAGCTAACGGACACCTATGGATTGACCGAGGAGAGCTTTCTGAAGCTAGCTGAGCTGGAAAACATGAACTGTGATTTGGAGCGTTATCGTGCTGAATTGGCGCTGGCCAAGCTTAGAACCAAGGAACCACAGAATAGTTGTAGCCATTTCGACCTAGCCCTTCAGCAGCGCATCGCAGACGCACAAGCGCAGCTCACTAAGCGACTGGCTTCCACTGACAACAGCCACAAGTATATATACAGCTATGATGAAGAAAATGAAACCTATGCGATTCCCATGCTCAAAAGTTGTGTGCTGGGCATGCTACAAGATGAGTCCGAAGTGTCACGCATTCGCCCAGAAGAGTCATTCAATACGCTCTCAATTGTCACAGCTGCTAGCAATTTCTATTTCGAATCTGGTGGTCAGCAATCGGATCATGGTAAACTGCTGGTGCGCAATAAACACAAGCCAGAGGAGCCTCATCAGTTGCAAGTGGTTGGCGTAAAGCAGCTCAATGAGTGCGTGGTGCATATTTGCCACCTGACCACACCCAGCGACGTCTTTGAGCTGGCCGTTGGGGATGAGGTGCAGCTCGAAGTAGATGCCAAGCAGCGCCAGTTAAATATGTGCCATCACACGGGTAGGTACTAAATATTAACAGAGAACACGATTGTTTAAATTAATGCCCATTTTTTATAGCCACCCATCTGCTGAATGCTGCCATACGATCTCTTTTCAACAAGGTGACATATCAGGTTTCCAGCGCGGTTAGCAGTGAGCAGTGCAAACTGGAGCTGGGGCTCTTGGGCAAGCGCATAAGCAAAGCTGATGTGCAGCACATTGAGGATTTGATCAAGTGAGCTCTAATACTATTTTATACTTCTATTCAACTAATTAACTTTCTGCATTAAGCCGCACTATATGCTCTGCCACGCCCGTCCAAGTGCATCAGCTCAGCGCAGCCGATGTGCTGCAGCAGAACGATATAACTATGGTGCCTGGTGAGGTTTACCCCGAGCAAGGACTTCGTCTTATTAATGTGCAATGCCCGGAGCTAAATCTGAGCTCGAAGGAGCTGTGCTGCGGCACGCATGTGACCAACACGAAGGAAATGTCCTGCTTCTGTATTGTTAATCTCAAGCAAACCAATAGAGCTCGCTATGCCTTCACAGCTGTAGCCGGACAGGCGGCAGAGAATGTAAGTTTATCGAAATATTCATTTCAACTGCTCAAACTAATATTTCCTCTTCTCGAACAGGTTTTAAAAACAGCAGCACTACTGCGTCATCGTGTGGATGTGCTGGAAAATCAGTTTCAAACTGACAAACTAACAAATGCCACGGAAACAGAGCTGCAGACCATACGCCACAACATGCTGCACACAGACATAAAGCTGCCCTACGCTTTCAAGATGGACACGCTCGATCGCATCAATGAAATGCTACGTAGACTTAAGGAGACATCGCGCACAACCCTTAAGTAGGTGTAGCGTATTACCATCTTAGACAGAAACTAATGTCTATTGTTTCAGAGAATTTGTGGAAGTGGAAATGCGAAATGTATTACTCGAAAAGCCACTCGACACGCACCCCTACATCCTACACTTTATAAGCAGCTCGGCGCTGGTTGAGGAGATTCCCTTGCAACGTGCCACCAAATTATGCACAGATCGTCCCATTCTGGTTGTTAGCATGTGTGATAACATAGTCAAAGCGCGCTGCTGTGTGCCGCAGGTAAATCCAACATTCTTAATTGAATTCATTGAATACAACTTTATCCTCATTTATCAATCTTTGCAGAACTGCATTAGCAAGCAATTTAATGCTTCGCTTTGGCTGCAATCCTTTGCAGAAACATTTAATGGCCAAGTGGCTGCGCCCAAGGGTCAGAATGCCGAAATCGTCTGCAACATGAAGGGACGCAAAGTTAACACACAGTTCGAGGAACAATTGGAGCAGGCGATGAGCAATGCTCAACTTTATGCCAAACGTTATTTGGAGTTCTAATTTGCCACGGAACAAAGTCAAGCTTTAAGTTTGCTATTGTTAGCGAGAATATATTGCAGACTATTAGTTGTACATAAAAAAAATCAATCGCTGTCACTGATTACCACCAAATCCGGATCCGAGTGCTTCAAACTTGACTCCATCAATTGCTCGAAGGCATCGACACCTTCAACACTTTGATTAAAGAAGTAACTCATATTTCCTGTTGACTTGATAGACGGCAGTTGCTGCGTACTTTTACACTCGATCGTAATGGACAGCCGATGTTGCTGTTTAAAACGCTCCACGGGCGTCCTGATCAGATGTGGCACTTTCTTTATTTCACCCTTGACCAACAGATCAAAACTGTCGTCTAAAGAATAGCGTTTAGCCAATGGCATGCTCTCAGTTCTCATGGAGATATCGCGGCGCTTCTGAACCATCAAATCTACATCATCCATGAGTAAACTCTGTTGGTGTGACACATCATGCTTGTCCAGGCTCAGCTGAGCTAAGCGAAGGCTTAAATCGTCCGCCAATGGTTCATAGTGAAGCTGATAACCCTCGTGCTTGGTCACAGCTGGCACTGCTTGCGGATTGGAAACGATGCCATTGATAATGTCGGACATATCAAATTCGCCATCACTCTCCAAGTCAGAGGGCAAATGCTTGTTAAGAGGCGTGGAACACAGGTTTGCCAGCTGACGAGACGGCCTAATTGGTGTATTCTCCTTTTGCTTAAGGAATTGCTGCATTGTTTTTTGACCCTGCGTTGGTGGATTACTTGGTATCTTCTTTTTACCCCGCTTGGGTTTTGTGAAAATCTCTGCAGTCGCTGCTGCCAACTCTGTCAGATTCTCAAGTGCAGTGAGCGGCGCATCTGAATTAGCTTTCTTTTTACGCGTTGCTGTCTTCTTGGGTGGCTTCTCCTTGGATTTCAAAAAGGCAGCTACCATATCTGGATAGGCTGTCTGTAACATGTCCAATGGCTCAATAGTGTAGTAGAGTTCCTCAAAACCCTTTGGATGTTCCAGTTTAAATTCTTCAATTTGATCATGCGGTATCAGTCCCTTGAAGCAGCCACGAGTGTCTTCCCAGCGTAATTCCAAGCTGGCAATTCCTTTCACTACGCGCTTCTTAATGATCTCTTGCGGCTGGACCAAGTCGTGGGCTTCGTTAGGCTGCTGCACCTGCCAGCGGGTCAGCAACGGAAAAAACTTTTGAAAGCAATAGATTTCGGGCCACTGCAAAAGGTGTCCAATTTGTTTGATGAATTTCACGATATTGGGCTGTCGCCAATCCAGCTTCAAGTTGGGAAGTTTATCAGGCTGCGTAAGGAACTCTGATATGATCTCTTCGTTGGGAAAACCTGCATCTAGTAGAGCCTTTTTGCGCAATGTCAGCTCCGCTTTGATAGACAGCCGTTGCTCTCTGAGGAGAATAGGAGATTAAGTTTAAGATATACTAAAGACTTGCTTACCCACTTCCATAGGCTTTCGTCACAGCCGCGATGCGTGCGACAGACGCCACAGCCACTTTTTGTATGGCTTTGTGTGCGTCCAATGTGTCCACAGTTGCTGCAAATGGATTTGTCATCCACACGCAGCTCCAGCGCATTGTATTTGTCCGTCTCAGCGCGCCAGTTGCGTAGTCTGAATAAGAAATTTCTTATTAAAATAATATTAAAGCAAGAAAAGGATTTACCTATCCAAAATATCCGATTCCTTGTATTTGTTAAACAGCTTAAGTACGCCATCCTTTCCTATGCCACCTATGCCATCCGGACAGTAATCGCAGCCACAGAGCAACGCCATTACAATAACCTTATTTTGTCCGAAATCCATGCGACTGCAAATCTCTTGCATATCATAAATATCTACTGCACCACCAGCTGACGCCTGAGCGCCCTGCATGGACACCGAAAAGTTGCGATAGACACGCAGCGCACCATACGCAAAGCAGTCCGAGTCCTGGCTAATGACACCATCAACTAACTTGGATAAATATGAATTATAAATTCAGCCACACTAAGTAAGCAACTGAACTCACGCCGTGCTTGTTAAGAAATGCACAATATGCCTCAGCTTCTCCAGGTCCTTGAACGCATTGTATGCCCATGGACAATAATAGATTCTCGCACTGCTTGAGCACATGATTGAAACGTGTGCGTCCTTTGTCGTTTTTGGCTACCGCTTGTGTGGGCGCCGCTGTATCCTTATCCTTGGGTCGCGCACCACGAAATTGCATCTCATTGCGTTTAGCTATTACCTGACTTTTAAGCTTGGGCGCGACTCCTTCCAATACAAACACTGGCGTCACCTGTTCCCAGATGAGGTAACACGTGCGAAAGAAGAGATTCCTGTGGTACGCATTTACCAAAATGATATACGTATGTATTAATAAATCATTTATTCAGAACCTACTTCAAATGATGCCGCGGATGCACAAAATAATCAACAACATTAAGACTTTCGCAGACCCAACCAGCCAGATCTATGGCAACCTTCTTGCCGCGTAGTTCGCATATTGGTTTGCGATCTGCATATGGTGTCAAAATGCTCCACAGTTCCTTAACGCCCATTAATTTATTAAATACAAAGTGAGCGCGTTAATTTTAAAAGACATTCACAGTGAACGCAAGCGGCTGACTGGCAAATTTATGACAGTCACAACGACTCACTCGTTTTGTTTTGACATTTGCACATGTTCATCTGACTGTCAGTCTCAACTTCTTCTTTGTGTTCGACATTTGACGTGTCAGAGAAAATCAAAAGTTAACTCGTTTTCAATTCGCATGTTTTGTTTTGCATATAAGGCAACTAAATTAAAACGCACGCCGCTGCAATACAGTTAACGTATCACATAATACGCCAAGATGGTTTTAGCAGATTTAGGACGGAAGATAACAACGGCGCTGCACTCGCTCAGCAAAGCCACCGTCATCAATGAAGAAGCCCTAAGTGCGATGCTGAAAGAGATATGCGCTGCACTGCTGGAGGCCGATGTAAACATACGACAGGTAAAGCAGCTGCGCGAGAATGTACGAGCTGTCATTGACTTTGATGAGATGGCCGGAGGATTGAATAAACGCCGCATGATACAGTCCGCCGTGTTCAAGGAGCTCATCAAACTGGTGGATCCTGGTGTCAAGCCATATCAGCCAGTAAAAGGCAAGGCCAATGTGATCATGTTCGTAGGCCTGCAGGGCTCCGGCAAAACAACCACATGTACTAAGCTAGCCTATCACTACCAGAAACGTAATTGGAAGTCGTGTCTCGTGTGTGCGGATACATTCCGTGCCGGTGCCTACGATCAGATCAAGCAGAACGCGACCAAGGCGCGAATTCCGTTCTATGGCAGCTACACAGAGATCGATCCCGTGGTCATAGCACAAGAGGGAGTGGATATGTTCAAGCGCGAAGGCTTCGAAATGATCATTGTGGACACATCGGGCAGACATAAGCAGGAGGAGTCGCTGTTCGAGGAAATGTTGGCGGTGGCAAATGCCGTCAGCCCCGACAATATCATCTTCGTGATGGATGCAACGATTGGACAGGCTTGCGAAGCTCAAGCGAAGGCCTTCAAAGAGAAAGTAGATATCGGCTCTGTAATCATCACAAAGTTAGATGGTCATGCTAAGGGTGGTGGTGCTCTCTCTGCTGTGGCTGCCACTCAGTCACCCATTATCTTTATTGGCACTGGCGAGCATATTGACGACTTGGAGCCCTTCAAAACGAAACCATTTGTGAGCAAGCTGCTGGGCATGGGTGATATTGAGGGACTGATAGACAAGGTAACTACACAACAAAATCCAACATTCTCTTAAGAGTTGACTAAGTGTTTAACGTGTTCTCTAGGTGAATGAACTGAAACTGGACGGCAACGAGGAGCTGCTGGAGAAGATCAAGCATGGCCATTTCACCATACGCGACATGTACGAACAGTTCCAGAATATCATGAAAATGGGACCCTTCTCACAGATTATGAACATGATACCCGGATTCTCACAAGACTTTATGACCAAGGGCGGCGAACAGGAGTCGATGGCGCGCATCAAGCGCATGATGACAATGATGGACAGTATGTCGGACAGTGAGCTGGACAACCGTGATGGGGCGAAACTCTTCAGCAAACAGCCCACACGCTGCATCCGAGTGGCACATGGTGCAGGTGTCATTGAGCGAGAGGTCAAGGAGCTGATAGCACACTACACGAAATTTGCAGCAGTCGTTAAGAAAATGGGCGGCGTTAAGGGCCTCTTCAAGCAAGGCGACATGACTAAAAATGTGAATCCCACACAAATGGCTAAGCTTAATCAGCAGATGGCCAAGATGATTGATCCCCGCATGCTGCAGCAAATGGGCGGCGTTGGTGGCCTACAAAATATGATGCGACAGCTGCAACAGGGCGCGGCGGGTGGCCTTGGCGGACTGGGGAATCTGATGGGCGGCTTCGGTGGCAAGTGAGACACAAGGAAAGGCCATCATATATGTAAAGATTTTTGTATGATTTTGTTTTTAAATAGTTCGGTTCTTAGCATTAATTTGTTAACGGTTTGCAAGCGCGACAATTATCATCGTTTCCATGGCAACATCTTCTTGTTTAATCAAATTCAATTACAATTATAATATGTGGCAATAGCGGTAAACAGTGAACGAAATCTATGTAAAACAGTTAACACTAACAGTTAGCGGTCTTCACTTTTTGTACGATTAAATCAGCGCTCTGCGCTCGCATGATCTTAAGCTAGGTTTTTATTGTTTAAAAAATAGCTTACGAACAATTAAAATTGCATGCATAAGAGTCTGTACGAAATGAAATAAATAAAAACTAAATAGAAATTCAAATTATTGTGTATAATATTTTGCATTTCAATCAAATTTATTATATCGTTTGTTTTCTCCAGAATAGTAGCGCCATCTATGGGTCGTGGAGTTGAACAAAGCTGCCAGACTTTGTTATCGGTTGCTTTAGTTGTGTGTCGGTAAAGTTAGCGCGGCTTTCTTTAAATATTTAAATAAATAATTAAAACTTGTTGGCATATATTATAAACAAATAGTTAGATATATTATTAACTGTAGCATACCACAAAATCAAAATAAATTGATTGGCAGCTATACAGCACAACCTGCCGTCTGTCCCACTGCGCTCGCACTGGCGTCGCACGATGGCAATGCCTTCTCTAACACTGCCGTCGGTCTCGTCGTCACACACAACTACTACAAAAAACAACAAACGACCAGGCGAACAGAAACGCTCAGCAGCGTCACAGCAAAGGCGAGAGACACAACGAAATAACGGTAAGCAAGTAAACAACAAGGCATACACGCGTGTGACTGTGTGTGTGTGCGCGCTGTAGTTATTGTTGTTTACATTGCTTTGTCACAGCAAGAGAGTGAGTGCAAGAGGAGCTCTCACACGCAGACACACACACTCACATAGGCACACGCATGCTGGTGTCGATGTTGGTGCTTGTGCCGATGCCGATGCCGGTGCCGGTGCCGGTGCCGGTGCCAATGCCGGTTCACAGCAGCCAGTTTTTGCGTTTGTATCAACAATGCAAACGGCATACCTACAGACTAGGTACATATGTATATGCGTATATATACATACATATGTATATATGTGTGTGTATGGCTGACTGCCTGTTGTGTGCTGGTTTTATAGGGTAGTGGGAGCTTTGCTGGCGGCTCTTGCAGCATCCCTTGCGCATTGTGCGTGTGTTGGCATGTGGCATGTGGCATGTGGCACACACACACACAAGCACATGCACATACTCTGGCTTACATGTTACAACAGTCACCCCTGTCTCTCATTACAATAACAATGAAAATGCGATTGCTGTCATAAAAACGTCTATTAAGCTGTCGAGTTTTGACACTCATAAAACCATCAAACAAGTCAAACGAACAGGTTCGCAGCAAAACATGTAGGCTGAATAGCTGTCAACATTTTTCGGTTCATCCTTGCGGCTTTGCGCGCACACAAGCACAAGCACACACACACACACACACACACACAATCACATATATGTATATGTGTGTGCGTGCGTATGCATGAGTGTAGGCTTTTCATATTTCGCCCGAACCCCCCACTGTTGCGTATTTTAGGGGAAGTTCCGGCCAGCGCAGATATTACGGGTCCAGCCCGAAAGGCTTGGAGCTGCATGAACTTGTTTCCTGCGACCATTAACCCACACTCTGAACACCTCAATTGTTAAGGGTGTCTCAGCAACCACCCCCAAATCATGTTATTGATCCATCAGCCAGCGGGCGTAATCCATTCCATTCCTTCACAAAAGCCCGCTTTAAAGTAAAAACATCAACCGCATTTGTTTTCTTACAGAAAATCAATTTGTTTTTTATTGATTCAGAAAAAGTTCAGTTTCTTTTTTTTTGTTTTGTTTTTTTTTTTTTGTTTTTTGTTTTGGATGACAGCAGTTGCTCTTTAGTGTTTTTTAAAGAGACATTTTTACTTTGTATGTTCTTCATGTTTTTTGTTATTTTTTTTTAATCTTTTGCTATTTTCTGTTTAATGCTTTGCTGCACCTCCTTGCTGCACCTGCGCTCACCTGCAACTCCTCAAAGTTTTCTCGTTCCTTTCATTTCTTTTTTCTTTACTTACAATTAGATTTAATTTTTTTTTTTTCTTTTTTTCAACTAGTCTTACTTTTCTTAAGCGAAATAAGCACAAAAGCTGCAAAATGTTTTGCTTAAACTAATTTTTTTTTTGTTTTTTTTTTCATTTAATAATTTTTTTTTTGCTTTTTTTCTCATTTAAACTTTATCTCCTTAGCTCCAATTTTCTTTTGTTTTGTTTTGTTTGGTTTTAATGTATGATTTTTTGCATTAAAGTTTTTAGCGCACAAAAAGTACGCATTATAAATTTGAAAGTTTTAGCAAAGTTGTTTGCATCGTTTTGCTTATCATCTTTACCTTTATCTTTACCTTTACCTTTACCTTTACCTTTACCTTTATCTTTATCATTATCTTTGTTTTTGTTTGTTTGCGTTTTTACTAGTGTTTAAATACAATTCTTTTCCATATGCATGTAAAAAATGCTTTCAAGCGTCACATTGATGCAAAAAATAATACCTTAAAAAATACACAGAGATTCGAAAGGGGTTTTCATTTTTTTGGTTTTTGTTTTTTTTTTTTAAATATTTTTTATGTTTTGTTTTTTTTTTTTTTTGTTTGTGTGGAGAGTTACAAAGAGAGGAGATATAGTTAGCTTCACGTTTTATCGTTTTACAAGAGAAATGAATAAAGTTCTTTAAAAGACTTTGATTTAAAACTTAAAAATAGCAACAAGCGAAATTTACATTTTACTTTGCGCTCGGCTGAACGCTGATCATTTCTTCATCTTAACTTCTTTTTGTTTTGTTTTGTTATGTTTTTTTTTTTAGTTTCTCTATCATTTTTTTTTATCATTCTTTCATCTAAGTTTAATTAGCTGCTTCTCTGCGCGAGCTTCTTCTTTTCTTTTTCTTTTTCTTTTTGTTTTTGTTTTGTTTTTATGTTTACTTTAAAGTTTTACTTAGAACTACATTTTTACGCTTTTGTCGTCGTGTTTGCTTTTTCTTTTGGTTTTTAAATTTAATGAGCTTGTTTCTTGACCTTTCACTACGATGTTGTTGTTGTTGTTTTTATTATTACTATTTTTTTTTTTTTTTTGTAACTTTTATTTGCCTGCATTTAATCATTTATTAGATCTCTCCCGCTTGAACCTTTCTTTATATGCATTTATTTAATGTGTTTCTTTCTTCTCTCTTCGCTTTGTTTTTTGTTTTCGTTTCTCTTTTTTTTTTTTGGTTTTTTGGTTTCGTCAAAAAAGTTTCAAAAAAATATATATATATTCATCATTTCCTTAAATTGGCTTAATTAAAAAATGTTTTTTCTTCTTCTTCTCATATTTATGCTTTTCTATTTTCCATTTTCACTTTGCCGCCGACTTAGCTGTCTAAGTTGTTCTTTTGCCCTTTGTTTAAAACACAATTCAATTCATTTATAATTTGTTACTGGAAACTAGTTTGGAGTGAGTTCAACTAAGCTTATTCTCCAACTTATATATAGCAAACATTTAACTATAAACAAGGTCGAGGGGGGCGGGGGGTGTAACAAAACATATGAGAAACAATGAAGCAAATGATGTCAAACACAAAACTTAAATGAAAAACAGTTCAATTTTTTTTATTTATTTTTTTTTGTTTTTTGTTTTTAAGTTTTTTATTCAAAGTTCTTTTTGTTGTTGTTGTTGTTGTTTAGTTTTCAATTTTACGCACTAGACATTTGCTTTAAAAATTACTTCAACACATTCTTCAATTTCAATTTTCAATTTCTTTTCTTTTTCACTTGCGCTCATCAAATTGTGAGAGCAACAGGCAAAATTCAAAGGATTCTTTCTTCTTCTTCTTCTCCGTGTTGTTGTTGTTGCTTAACTTTTCTTTTTTTCTTTTACGACAAATAATAAATTAACTACTTAAAATTAGTTAAAAAACTAAAGTAAAACGCATTAAATTAAAACAAAATACAGACGCAAAACAAACAAGTTTTTTTTTAAGTTTGGTTTTGTTTTTTTTTTTTTTGTTTTGTCAGAAATTGAATAAAAAATTGTAATTAAAAAAAATATATCTGTATATATAATAAACTTCTCTCTGCTGCTTGCCAATTAGACGAATCGATCGATCGATCGATCGGTCTGTGAATCGATTCTATATGCAAAATTAAAACTAATCCGAACTTGACGACCCGTCGTTTTCCAACACTGTTTACGCCTCTCTAACTACACAAAAACTACAAGTTTCTATTCCTCTTCGCTTTCTGCTTTCTGCCTTCCACTATCCATTCGTCGCCGTCGTCCTCTTCTTCACTCTAATCAACTAATTACTACCAATTAAAAATCATATTTCCTACATCAACTACACTTCACAAACTATTCTGCTGCTGCTTCTGCGCTTCTGCGCTTCTTCTCGCTTCTCCTTCCCCTTGTTGTCCTTAATCAACGCAACGCTCTTGTCAAATCTATACTTAGCTCAGCTAAACTTAAACTCTAGTGCTTTGATCTTAGTTACTAAGTTGTTGTTGCTGTTGTCTCTCCTACAAGTTCTACTCCTACGCCTACTCCTAATCCTTAGCCACAATCTGCCATCAGACACATCTGATCTTTCATCGTCTTCCTTTTTTATGTTTATTTCTTTCTTTTATAATCATCTACAACATGTGTTTTATGCTTTTTGCGGGCATCTTTGTAGTCTGCCACGTTATCTTGGCTTAAAAACTAAGGTTTTCTAAACTCTTGCAGCTAAGATTCTTTCTTTCCTTTCTTTTTCTCTACTTCCTTCCCAACTTTCTCTCACGATCTTCTTTTCGTTTATAAATAACCTAAAGTTTAATGTTTTTTTTTCTGCCTAAAAACAGCGCAAAAATGTTTGTAAAAAAAAAAACAAAATAAAATAAGAATTTCAAAAATAAATATTTTAAAATCGAACGAAATCGAAAAATTGCACTTTGTGTAGAAATACAGAAACTAAAGTTATGGGCTGTCGAAGGGCGGACGTGTATATGTGTGTGTGTATGTGTGTGTGCGTGTGTGTGTTTGGGGGGGCTGAGAGAAGACAAATGTGAGCATATGAAAACTCAAAAACAAAACTCTTGAAATTTTCTTGTATTTGTGATTTTAGTTTTCGCAGTTGCTGTTGCTTGGTTTTCCCTGTGTTTGCAGTGGCGTCTCTATTGCTTTTTATTAGAATATTCAATTTGTATATCAAAATTTGCTTAGTTCATTTTTGTTTGCTTTTGTTTTTGTTGTTTGCTCTTGGAATGTTTATGCAAAATATTTATTTGCCCCATTTGCTGAATTCGTTCTGTTGATCTTTGCTTTGACGCTTGCTTCTATAGTGTGTGTGTGTGTGGGTGTCTCTGTCTGTGTGAGGTTTGTCGATCCTGCATTTTCATTTGAATTCAATTTGTTTTCTTTTATTGTTTCATTTTCCATTTTGGTATTCAGTCTAAAGCAAATTACATATTGTACAAATTAAGAAGAGAGAGTATATAAATCATATCTATGATAGTAGTTTTAGTTGTTGTTGTTGTTGTTGTTTTTTTTTATGATAGGAAAACATGCACTGCACTCTTTGTTTTGGTTTAGACTTAGGAAGACTTTTGGCGTTGTGTTTTCATTTTGTAATTATATATATATATATATATATTTATATATAGATAGATAGATTGTTAGCATATATCCATATGATGCCAAATCATATATGTAACATAGTTAACATACATACATATGAAAAATCAAAGACTTTGCTCAGGAATGTTTGTGTGTGTCTGTGTGTGTGTGTGTGCGAGCGTGAACAATGAAAAGTTAAATCCCTGCTGGAAACTTGCTGAATCTCAAACTCTCTTTCAGATTCTGACTAACTCTCTCTCTCTCTCTTCGCAAGTGCATGTCTCTGAGATTCTCAAAGCCAGTCCAACTTTTTAAGTGTTTCATAAATTAAGAATTCATTTCAGTTAAATCACAAATACAATGTGTGTGTGTGTGTGTGTGTGTGTGTGTGGGTTATATGAGTGTTTGTGTGTGTGTTTGCCAAAGAAAATAAATACGCTAGGCTTCGATTTCAAACACTGTGCTGCCTGTCTGTCTATTGTGATCTTTTGAACTGACGATCTATCAACCCATCGACTATTTTGTTTGTTTTGTTTTTAAGACTTACACTTAGAGACTAAAGAAATAATCGCTGCTGCATTATCTTTTTTCTATTTTTGTTTGTTTTTTCTTCATCTTATTGCTACTTTACTAAACATAGTTTTTTTTTTGTTTTGTTTTTAATTCGTTTTTTTTTTTTAACATTAATTTGCTTTGTTTTTTTGCTTTCATTTCTGCTACTGCTGTCTGCCTTTAACTTCGCTACGTTCGCCTGTTGTTCTGCCTGCTTTCCATTCAATTATATAAAAAAAAAACGGATCGCTTCCTTTTCCACTTACAAATTCACTACGTTTTCCACGTGCCACAATGAAACTAAACTACATTGCTACAATTTCATATCCGCTTATTACCATTCGCTTAAAGTGTTTCTTTTTTCTTTTTCTTTTTTTGTATATGCCTCATTGTTGTTTGCCTTGCACTTTTCACTTTCCACTCTCCACTTTCCACTTTCTATTTCAACATCCTAAACGTAATCTTCTTTACTCTTTGCTCTGCAGACCAAAAAATACGCTTTGCTATCTTCCATCTCTGCTTCGTCTTCGTCTTCTTCTTCTTCTTCTTAATTCAAGAATATATCTTAGTTGTAGTTGCTAGAAAAAAACACACACAGTTAAACGTAAAAAACTGTAGACAGCTACAAAAAATTCATTAAATCGACTGATGAGCACAAAAATATGCTAAAAACTAGTACAAGATTTCTTATTATTCTTCTTCTTCTTCTTCTTGCTGCTATTATTTTGTTGCTCTTGTTTTTGTTTTTCTTATGCATCTGCTTGAATAATCTTCATTCATCATCTGCATCGTTTTATCTTTCATCTGTTTGACTCTAAAAACTACTAAATTTGCTGCTTACTGCACTTTTGCTAGTACTTAAATCTATTTCTTTTCTTTTCTTTTCTTTTCTTTTTTTTTCATTTTTATATTTATTTATTTTTTTTTTAACTTGCTGCTATAGTTTTCTTCTTTTTTTTTGCAGTTGTTCAAATTAACAAAATGTGTGAAACGTTTGCAATTAACAAAAAAGAATGTTTTCTGCCCGTTTCATGGGCTCGACATTTTCTTTTTCTCTTTACAAAACGAAAAACAATCTCATCTCTCGCGGGCGAGAGGGAGTGGGAGAAAGTGAGTGAGAGAGAGAGAGAGAGAGGGTAAAATTGTCGCTCTCTTAGCTTTGTGCTTCAAACACTTTTTGACTCTTAAAAATTGCATTTCAAATCGAATCGAAGACAAATTAAAAAAGCAAAATACAAAATCTTGGAAAACCAAAATTTTCATTCTCTCATTTTGTTCTTCTTTCTTCAACTTCAGTTTCATAAACGACAATAAAAAATAAATTTATTCGCTTTTGCTTGACTTTAAATTGTTTTTTTTTTATTATTATTTTTTTATTTTACTTTGTCAAATTGTTTTTATTTGCCATTTTCTTGGTTTTTATTTATCATTTTATTTTGTTTTTGTTTTTGTTTTTTTTTTTTTGTTTCTGTTTTGTTTTTCGTTTAACATACATTGCACACATTTTTGGGTTCTTCGGTTTTCATTTGTTTTGCTTTATTTCGCCACAAAGTGGTTTGCTTTTGTGGGTTTCTCTGTATTTTAACATTTTTACATGCGTTTCTTTTCCCTTTTGCTTTTGCTTTTGCTTTTGCTTTTGTTTCAATGCAACTTCTTGTTTTTGTTTTTTCTTAAATAGATTTACTTAACTAGAGCTTTGCGTTTTCTTTTCATTTTTTTGTTTTATTTTTGTTTTTTGTTTTTCTGTTGTTTGCAAATTGCTGTTGCTTCAAGTGTTTGGTTGCAGTTTTTATTTTTTATTTTTTGCTTTTTGTTTTTACTTTGTATTTTCTCTCTTTGCAAAGAGAAAATGTTGCCCCCGCTCTGGTAAGTTTTTCCTGCGCTCTCAATGAAAATTGCGACCCCTTTCTACTACTACTACTTGCCCGTTTTTCTTGTTGCTGTTGTTTAAGCATACTATTTAGTGTATAACTAATTTCTATTATTTAAGTTTAGTCTTTGCTTTTCTTCACTTTTTAACGCTCTCTTCTCCGCTCGCCTGCTTAGCTCAATTATGTATGTATTTTCCTTTGCTTTCTTGTCGCTGTTTCTGCTGCTGCTGTTGTTACTGCTCTTCATCATCTTTTATACATAACTCTCTGAATTCTCTTTCTCTATCTTTTTCTTTATTTTCTTTTAACATTATTTCTTTTTTTTGTTTTTTTAGTTTTTTAGGGAACAGTATTTTCGACTGTTATCAAACTGCTTCTTCCATTCCGATGTGGCATCCTGTTTTCTTCATGTTCTTCTTCTTCTCCTGTTGTTGTTGTTGTTGTTGTAGATGTTGTTCTTGTTGTTGTTGTTGTTTTATTGTTGTTATTCCAGTGCTTAAAGCTCCCAACGCTAACCCTCGATCGCGTCCATTACATAGTACTCAAATGGGGTACTAAAATATTATATCTGAAATTATGAAAACCGAATTAATCAAAATAAAAAACACAAATCTTGGGGTTTAGTAGACTTTAGCATGATTCGTATGATATTTACCTAGTATGAATTACCAGTGTTTAGGCTGCTTAGTAACTATACTAAGTATGTAAGTAATTGTTGTTATTGTTGTAGATGTTGTTGAAGTTGTGAGACCGCAGGAATCAATTTGAAAATAAAAGAATTGCGTTTAGTAATGAGAGAAAGAGAGAGAGAGAGAGAGAGAGAGACAGTTAGAGAGTGTTAAATAGTTTCAAAAGTCAAGAACAGATTTTGTAAGCAAACAGGCAAGCAACAACAAGCAGCACACAAAACGAATGAAAACAGAAAGAGAGTGTGTAAAAAGAAGAAGATGATGGTAAAGGATAGAAAATCACCAATGATCGTGAAATGCTGGGAGGCGAGTCAGAGAGTCAGAGTGAGAGTGACAGTGAGAGTGAGAGTGAGCAAGGTGTAAGAGTCGTGAGATGGTTAAGCTTTAAGCACACAGCACATGCAAAACAGTGTTGGCAAACGTAAGAAAGCTACAGCGCTCTAAGTTGGTGGCACACACACAGTGAGTGCTCGCTACAGAGTCCAATGCAAAACAACAAAGCACAACTAAAGCAGATGAATGAAGTAGAGCTCAGACAGAGATAGAGAGAGAAAGAGAGGGTGAGTGAGTGAGTGAGACACGGACTCGATTAGTCGCGGCTCAACAAAATAACGGACGGAAGAGATGTTCAAATTGAGACAGTGATGAATAGAGAGTAAGAGAGAGAGAGAGAGAGAGAGAGATTGAGAGAGAGACAGAGAGACATCACTCACCTCGCGAAGACCTATTTGGGAGCGGCTTGATGTGGATACTGTGTGTATGCCTCGTCGGGTGATGCAGCTGTGCTAGCCTGTTCGGAATCTGTCATTGGCATTGTTGGTATAATAGTTGGTGGTGGTGCATAATATGGATAAGTTGGACTAATATACTGTAACGATGGAGAAAAATTCTATAAAGGAACCGAAAAGAGAACGGAAAAAACAATGGAATAAAAGAACAGATATAGAATACAAATTATATATCAAACATCATTCAAATTTCATTGCAAAAAAACTCTCACTCTGACACACACACACACACACACACACATATATATATATATATGTATATATATATATATATTTATTATCAATGCTTTCTACTGCTCTACTCAATCGTGATATATGACAAGACTCAAGCTTGCTTTATATAAACATATATGCATGTACATATATATATTCATGAAAACCTCTTGGTATATGGCTAAAAGATTTCATATTGGATATTGCAATATTGCAGAAAAGTAGTCAGATCGAATATAATCGATATATTTCATATCTTTCAGAGGTTTGGAATATCGAATATATATATAGAGAAGAATATAGATGGTATTCAAGAAATAGTGAAATAACTGACAGTGAATACCCCTGCTGCAACCAACAATATGGCAGATCGATTGTTCTTCAAGTCTGACATACATATATGCGTTTGAGTATTCTCTGAGTAGCTCTTAGCTATATACATATATATATATCTATATATATATATATACTTTTGTTCTGTTCATATGCGTACACTCGTTAGGCACTTACAGAGTTTCCAATCTGGAGGGTGGCCAACTGTGGCATCATTGTTCCATATGGCACAGCCGTGTCGCCACTGACCATCATCGAAATGCCGCGTGCGGGCACCTGGTTGACTGCCTCCGGTTTGTACGAGGTGACGCCCAATTGGGGAGCGGCAGCCATTTGCATGTACTGCAGGGCAGAGGAGGAATACTGATAAATGTTGGGCATATGTTGATAGGTTACGGAATGTGTGCGTCACTCACCTGATCATCTACCTGAGTGATCGGCTGTGTCATCATATAGCCGGGTATCCATTGCGAGCCAGCGACCGGATATCCACCCACCTGTGGTGCACCGAAACGCGAATAGGGTACACCAATTGGTGTGCCCACATTGACGCTGACGCCATTCTGTTGCATGGTCGGATCGTAGGCAACGGGTATGCCCTCGGCGGAGACATCGCGCCACGCGCGCGCATTCGGATCGGGCGTCTTGAAGAGATTCTTCTTTTTGGGACCGCCATCGGCGAATTTCACCAATAGCGGATCTTTGGCACCCGGTATTGTGTTACCGTTAAACATTTGTATAATTTGTTCGCACTTCTCGCGGCTCTCCATGCGTGCAAAGCCAACGCCTGCAATTACAAAATCAATCAAAAGTTGAGCCATATATATGGAATCTAATTGAGATATTTGGCTGTCGTTGCTGTTTGCTTACCCTTTGAGTTCATCTGCTGATCGCGCAATATTCTAGTGGAAACAACTTGACCATATTTCGCTAGCATTGCCTCCAGATCGGTCTCTTTGAAGTGTGGCGGCAAATTTGCAATATACAAATTTGTGGGATCCTGTTCCTGTTGCTGTGTAGTTGTTGTACGCAGAGGATAGCAGCGTGTTGTGTTGTTTGTTGTTGTTGTTGATTGTTGTTGTTGTTGTTGTTGTTATGGAGGATCAATCGAATCAGTTTTAGTTTGTTTTTTGTTTCGGTTTGTTTGAAAAGTTGCACACAAAAGTTTTTAACATACACAAACAAAAGCAGTTTTGGCAAAAGCGCATGTTGTATGTGTGTGTGAGCGTGTGTGTATGTGTGTGTGTATGTGTGTGTTTTAATGATGCGTGTGTGTGTGTGTGTGTTTGTTTGTTTGTTTGTATGAGCGACAAAGACGACGCATTTTCAAAGAGAGAGACAGAGAGAGAGAGAGAGAGAGGAGGAAAGAAAATTAAAACGTAGAAATTTTGTCATTAGTAAAAAATTTTAGTACAATTTTTTTTTTTTTGCGCAATTTCTGTTATTGGTAACTGGCTCTGTATGTGTGTGTGTGTGTGTGTGTGTGTTGAGTGAGTGTTGGTGTGTGTGTGTGTCTGTTGAGTGTGCCTGACTTAATGCTTATGTAGAATGTTGTATGTTGCATGTTGTGTATGTGTGTGTGTCTGTGTCTGTGTGCCAAGACCTAATAGTTTGCTTAATTAAACAAATACCTAAAGAGTAACATAACGAATTCGCATTCGAGTTCGAGTTCGCTAATAGACCTAGCTCCAAATTTATATACAAATTGCATAGGTACAGTTAGTGTTGGATGTATGCACGTGTTTCTATGTACTGTATGCCATATGACTGTATGTCTGTCTGTATGTAGAGTCGCCTAGTTATGCACTTAATTAAGTTAAATACCTGATCTCTTATGTATGTCTTATAGTTTTAGAATGAGGTTTCTTTTTGCATTTGCTTTTACTTAGAGTTTAGTTTTTTTTTTTCTGTTGATTTATATTTTTTATATATATATATATAAAGATAGATAGATATAGTTATAGATATCTTAGTTAGTTTTTGGCCGGCGCAGGTTTGTAGCATTTTGCGTACTCAAACAACAAACTTGGTAGGTTGATTATATGGCTGGCTATAACTTCAAATATACGATTACAGTTTATACAGTTCTTTATTTTGAGAGATACATGTTATGTTGATTATATATTTCGATCTATATATAGAGAGAGAAGATTAAATGGATCATCAATGCTAAGTATAAATCTAGCTAAAGTAGTTACTTTACGTTACGTTACGTTACATTACGTTACGTTACATTACGTTACGTTAGGCTTCAATACGTTACGTAGAAAATAAAGAAAACTTTTTAATGAGCTCCCTAAGGTCAGCTATCTTTAACGTTTCTATAGCTAGGCATATAGGTAATTATATATATATTCGATTATAAAGGTTTCTTTTTCTTGATTTGTTTACAATTTTACATAGTTAACGATTTCTTCAGTTCTATCTAATCAATTTTTTGTATGTATCTAAAATACTTTTAATGATGACGGCTATACAAATCGAAGAATCATAATATAAAAGGTTTACGGTTTTCTTTTTCTGATTAGGGTTTCGCTATGCTGTGATCAGGTTTAATACTTGAATATACTTGAATCGAGTACGAGAAGATAACTACTTAAATCAAAAATATTTCATAATATACTATATGTAACTAGAAAGTACTTTATGTATTTCTAAGTTAATTAGCTAAAAACTGTTAAGAGAATAATATATCTAGATCACTTCTGTCCTATGCTCCAGCTAGAATTAGTTGAGTTCTTTTCAAAGGCAAAATATGCCTATTAGATAAGAATTTATAGTAAAAGAAGTCAAAGTGCGGAGAGACGATCAGATCGCTGTAGCTCACGCATAAGATAATCAACAGTGGAGCATTTGGGTATAAGAATTTGATCTTTTAAATATATTATTTCTCTCAAACCGTTTTCTCACAGTTCTTAACAGATACAAAATATATATATATATATATGTATATTATTTTAATGTATATATTCAAATAACCAATTAACTAAATAAAAAGATTCTAAAGTATAAATATACATATGTTTCAGAATTACATCTGATACTATATCACATATAGTCCAGCAGATATTAGAGTATATACACATAGCAAATAGCTGAGATTGTTTCTCTTCTTCTTTAACTTCGGACAAGTTGACTTCTCGATAATAACATTCTCTTCGTTTGTCAAATCTGCTAGGCTATATCAACTGCGGCAAGCCGAAGTCAGTGCGATTGCGATCTATCCGCTTGATGAGCTAGCTCTTTGTACTTTGAGCATGATAGCTAGACGATATATGTATGTATGCTACTTCTCATAGAGTTTTATATGACTAATTCGTATACCTGGCCACTATTTGGAAATAATCAATTGTGGAAAATTAAGAATCGCTTTTAATGCAATTAATTTACCAACAAATCCGCTAAATTGGTTATTTTTTTTGCTCGATTTCAATTTATAATTGTTGAAATTAATACGTATTTCTATTTATGCTAAAGGAGGATTAAGAACGTGGATTAAAACAATTTTTTTTATAATAAATACCAAAAATAGAGAGGGAGAGAGCGAGGGGCGAGGGGCGAGAGGCGAGAGGCGAAAGAATACAAACAAAACAAAATAAATTTATTAATGAATGCATTTGCCTTCAAT
Organism: Drosophila anceps; assembly: GCA_035045945.1. NCBI lineage: Eukaryota > Metazoa > Arthropoda > Insecta > Diptera > Drosophilidae > Drosophila > Drosophila anceps. The sequence continues at coordinate 737,347 of JAWNON010000038.1, forward strand.
TATTATTTAATGTACAGTAAATTGAAATGCATTTTCAATGCCTATTTAATGTTTAACAGTTTTGCAGCTAAGCTCGCGCTGAGCGCGCTGATGAGGAAATATATATCTATGTATATGTTATCTACGAGTATATTCGATAATAAATGCAAATAGTTTCTTGTGTAGTCTGCCGCAGTCAGACTATATATATATATACGTATACGTATATCCAACATTTTTCAATTATGAATGTTAATAGAACATGTTTAAGCTACGCTAAATATGATTTATGTATGGATTACTAAATTGGATATTAAATATGTACTAGAATAATATTTGTGTTTTGATGTGGGATTCAAGTATAATTGGGGGCACAGTATATATATATATATATATGTATTTAGTACGATATACAAGTCTGTTTATAAAAATATATATATATATATAGAAATATAGTTAAACAAACACTACAAACTAGGGTTTCGGCTAAGGTTTTGGGGGGGGGGTTTTGGGCGGGGCTCACATTTTGTGGAAATAAAACTTAAATTATAATAAATAAGCTAAATTGAGACTCAGCAACAGCAACAGCAACAGCAACAACAACTGAAAAAATATTGTTGGCAATTTATTTAGCCTACGCAAATTGTGTGTGTGGGAGTCGCACAGAAAGTTGCGAGCGACAAACTGAAATTGCAAATGCGAAATGAAAAAGAAAAAAGAAAAAAACAGAAAAAAAGGATACGAGAAAAAGGAACTGAGAGCAGAGCACCCCAAATGAATTTGCAGCTCTGACGAAATACCTCAGCGGCGACAGCGTGGGCAAGTTGACCTTTAAGGGCTGTGCGTGGGCTGCTTTGAAATGCAGCGCAAATTTCGGCAGGGCAAAACTTTAAAAACACATTCAAAGTAAAATCTAATTTGGCATTTCACATATTCTGATGCAAATGGGCACCTAAGCTGCAAGTGCAGATTAGCTTAGGGAAGAAAGGACTTTAAAAGAAGTCAAATTGAAATGCAAAGCTGAGTTGCATCTGAGGATGAAAACTTGAGCTAAGCAAAGCTTTTCCGTTGCTTAAAAAGTAATATAAAAACTTAATAAAAAAAAATGTATTTACTTATTTAATAAATTATAAAAATACGCTTAAAAACAAAAGCTATTTTGGAGCAGCTGTGTAAACGAATTGTAATGTTGGGAGGTAACGTTGGGCACTGTCAAATGTGGATTTTAGTACAAGGTTAGATACGGATTACGAATTACGGATTACGGATAGTGGATTAGGGGGTCGGTCTCGGTGTGAGGTCTGGGTCTGGGTCTGGGTCTGGGTATAGGATAGTTTGCGGTGTGAGGGGTGAGTATTACTTGCATGCAAACAAACGTACAATGGCCGGCCTATGAAGCACCCAGATACCCACTTTGGCCATCTGAGCTTGCACGCCCTTCGCCTGCAGTCCCTTGACGGCCCCCTCAGCGTAGGCCGGCTGCTCGAAGTCGACGAAGCCGTAACCTGTAAGAAACATATTTTGTTTTTGTTTTGTTTTTCGTTTTTCGTTGTTTTTCATTGTTGTTTTTTTTTTTTTTTTTTTTTGGCGTTTTGTGTTTTTTGTTTTACAGGGGGCGGAGGTGGAATTTTTTTAATTGCATGTTGAAAGACACATATATATAAATATATATATATAATTTGTATAAGTAGAATAAGAGTATTTTAATTGAGTTTTTATTTTTAAAGTTCACACATTTTTACGAATGAAACAAAACAAACAAAAAAAAAAAAAAACGAAAATGGAGTTCAAGATTTAATTATTTCCGCACGTGCAAATTAAGTTTCAAAGAGATGAAAAACAAACAAAACAGAAACAAAATATATCATTTGAAAACAGAGAGAGACAGAGAGAGGGGGAGAGAAAGAGAGAAAGGTGGAAAGAAAGAGAAAGAGAGTGGTAAAAATAAATTAATAATTTCTCATATTTTGTAGCTGAAACTTATAAAGAGATCAAACGGGAATTGTTAAGTAAATAAGTAAAAAATATATAATATATAGACACACACACATATATATATATATATATTGTATTATATATACATGTATATATACACATATATGTATGTATATCAAATTAATCAAATTACAGAGTTAGTTAAAGCTTTTCATATACACACACACACACACACACACACACACGCACGCACACAGTAATTTGTACAGCTCGTTGCTTGCTGGCATACTTTATATATATATGTATATTTATAGGAGCGGGTATTATCAATATCAATAAATATCATTAGCAGTAGTAATATATAGTAGAGATATATATAAATATATATATATATAGGGTATATCGGGGAGGCTTGGGGGTGCAGTAGTAGAAAGGTGAATGCATGAATGATTCGATTGCGAAATGAGAATTGTACGAAATCATAAAATTATAATTTCAATTAATCAAATGAAAGCCGAAGAAGACAAAAATCGACAATTTTATCTGCCAATCGATTATTTTTATTTATTTATTTATTTTTTTTTAATAATAAATACACCAAAATACCAGACACAATTAACGAGAACGAGCAAGATAAAAAAAAAAACTATATACGCAAGTAGATAAGAAAAACAATACTAAATAAGAAATATGTCCAGTACTCAAAGTGAGAGAGAGAGAGAGAGAGAGAGAGAGAGAAAGAAATAGTATTCTCTTTTTGCGAAAATCTTCTAATATTTGTTAACCTTTTGACCTTTTGAGTACTGCGCATATTTATAAACTGATAAAAATACAAAAAAGAAAAGAAAAAAAAGAAAGAAAAACAAAGAAAATCCTTGAAAGAAATCATCGATTATTATTTTGTATACTTTTTTTTCTTTTTTTTCTTTTCTTTTTTTTTTGTTTTTGTTTGTTTTTGATTACATAACACATACTAATAATACATATACGAAAAACACACATAAATAAAATAATGATGAGAATGGTGAAGAAAAAAATACCTTTACATTTGTTTGTTGTTTTATCTAAAATAGCCTTGGTTGATATTATTGTTCCGTATCTGTAAGGGAGAAATAGAATGGAAACAACGGGTGGACCCGGTAAATTAGTCAGCGAAATAGACTTGTATATAATGCGCTATATGTAGAGTAGACGTACAACTAATTACAAGACTCTTGCATGTCACAAACATGTCTCTCTCGCTCTCTCTCTCCCTCTCTGTCTCTGTCTCTGTCTCTTTCTATGTTAGACATATATTTAATGTCTGTCCTGCTGCCGTTTGACTGTCATAAGCTGTGCGTGTGAGCCCATCGCTGGCTTGACTCTTTCTATTATTTCCTTTCGGCTTTATTGTTGATTTTAACTAAACGTCACGCTTCTCTGTGCTGCCACAGAAGGGATATCCCTGCAAGCGCTATAAGGCAATTAAATAGTCATTAAAATGCAATATTAATAACGCGCGCTGAAAAGTAGGCAATGAATTACTTTTCGTTGGAAATTGCTCATTTGGGCTTGGACCAGAGGCAAATTAAATCGATATCAGCATAGTTACAGACATCGATAATAACCACACACACACACACACACACACACACACACACACACACACATAGTTATATGCTTATATGTATACTATATATACACATATATACACATATATATGTATGGTATGTATGTATGTATGCATGCAGTTATAATAACATTAAAGCTGCCCAAGCAAATAAGCCGCTTATTTTGATTGCCTCGCAGTCAAGCAGCGGCCAAACAGAGTGAAAAAAAAAATAGAATAAAGGGTGGGCTTAGAGGCCCACCAACAAGAGCAACTCAGCCCAGGCAGCGCCATAAAAAAGAGCCAAATTTACCTTCAATTTAGTAAGTTGACTTATAATTATTAGCCTGCGGCCCCTCTTTCCAGCTAAGACGCAACTCGTGTAAGCCCTCTCGTTGTGCAGCTCTTGAGTTACGAATCACACCCATTCTCTTCTGCTCTCTGTAAGCTTGTTTGATGTTTTTATTTTCATTAATTTTTATTGCGCGTGGCCTTTAATAGTTTCATAAATACATATACATATATATATGTATATGTTTTTTTTATGCATATTTTGTTGTTGGCCTAAATAGAGTGCGGCACATTGCGTATGCGTTATACACACAACACACCACACACCACACACCACAGCATAATCATTTGCAAGTGGTTCTAGTTGAAGTTCCACTATTTGTTTTTATATTCGTGATGAAGCGTGTGCTCTAATTAGTGGATTTTTGTTTAGTTTTGCTAAAACTCGTTTCCTACGGACTGGGGCCAAAATGTATACATTTTTTTTGGGGGGGGGGGGGGGGGGTGGGGTTGCTTGCCCTCTGACCGGCTAGTATGTATGTGTGTGTGGCCTTTGTAGAAACTCAACGAAGCGGAATGAGCTGAGGCTAAGCTGCTCATTAGCAGCTGGAATGAGGCACGAATTGAGTTTAAGCTTTCGGCCATGTCCGCAACACAATTCTGATACACGCCTGTCGCTCCAGCTAGGGGTAACTTGGCCGAGCATAGTTCGGATCGAATCGATATGACAACAGTTTAACTTGAATTATCTATATATTTCATGTATGCGGCCGTTTGCTTTGATTTACGCTCAACAGGCGAGGCGGGGGGCTGGTTTCAATCAATGTAATTATAACTCTTAGACCAACTCGTTTGGAAATGCGTTCGATTTACCTGGCCACAAATATAGTATTTATCATGACTCCCACACATGACTCAGACAGCCAAGACATCTGCAAGTGAATTTGTAGACCTGAGCTTATTTAGCTAAGTCTTAAGAACTATGAACTACAGCCACTTTCTTTCTTCAACTACTTTCGTCTGTCTATCCGCTTACGTATTTAATTATAGGTAAGTTAAGCATATTTTGACATGATTGATACTCACTGTGCACACATATTGATCAGATCCTTATCGGTTGTGCCCTGCTGCAGTCCGCGTATATAGAGGTTTGTCTTTGACAACTGCTCGCCGCCCTGTTGATTTTGATTCTGTGCCGTGCCGTTGGGACCCATTGTGGTGTTTGTGTTTGTCGTGTTGCTCAGACTGGTGCTCAGTGTGCCGCTCTGGGAGCCCGTGTTCGATGAGCTGCTCGAGTTCGTGTTGCTCGGTGAGGCTGCAGTTGGCACACGCTGGCCGTACTAAACAATCCCGAAAGATAACGAGAAACGAGAAAGAGAAAGAGAAAAACAAAGAGTTGAGTATAAAATGTGGATTTAGAAGAGTGCTGTTTATAGTTAGATTGACAACAAGCTGTCCGCAAAATATGCAAACGCACAAATATTCAATGCGCTGCTCCGCTGCCCGTTCCCGATTATATTAAGCGATATTTCCAATGTCTGTTTCACAACTTTGTGTGTGTGTGTGTGTGTGTGTGTGTGTGTGTGTGTGTGTGTGTGTGTGTGTGTATCTGTATCTGTGCCTGTGTGTGTGCCTGTGTGTGTATCAGAGATAAAGTATTTTTATTGAAATTCCAGTCAGCCATACGAAGTTATTGAATGGCTCAGCTTGACTCAATGCCACACACACACACACACGCACGCACACACATACAATGCATATGTAGGTGTAGTTGAGGTACAGTTGGCAAAGAGTACACAGTTGGATATGCAAAGCAAGGCATGTGGACCAAGCTGTGATGATGGCGTTTTTCACTTAAAATGCCACAAAACAGTGCAAGTGCATATATACATACATACATATGTATGTCTGTGTGTGTTTGTGTGTGTGTGTGTGCTCGCAGTGCTGCAGGATATTTGGCAGCATTGCACGCCAGGCGTTGAAAATCTATAAAATTTGTATGTAACACACAAAAGCACACGAACAGAGCTCCACAGCGCCACTTGATTCACTTTTATATTTTGTGGGCCTTCTTCGTCTCGTTCTTTTTTTTTCATTATTATTATTTTTGGAAATTTGCCAGAAATAAAAATGAATAGCAAATATAACTATTTTTTTTTTGTATCTTTTTGCAAGTTTACTTTGTATGAAATAAATATCAACTCAAGTTCAGCTGGCAGCGAATCGAGCGAGCGATAGAGAGAGAGAGAGAGAGACGCAATTGAAACTTAGTTCAGGCACAGGTAACACATGGCTGCCACGCCCCCAGTTTTTTAAGCGATTGCCATTATTTCTAATTGTGCAAGCATATCACATGTCATGTCTAGTGTCATGTTAGTTGCCACATTTTGTGGCACACAATTTGGTGCGCGGATGTTGCAGCTGCAACCGCAGCGATAAGCGAAACAATTAAATACCACGAAAACAACAACAACAACAACAACAACAACAACTGCAACAACTGCAACAGCAGCAGCAATAACAAAATATTAAAAAAAAATCACAGTTTGATATTTTAATATTAATAAAAATCAACCACAGAATGAAAACACGACTCAACTAAATATTTCAATTTTAATTTTATTTTTCGGGTTTATTTATATTGGATTTTTTGTTTTTTTTTTCTTGTTGCTTTTTCATGTGGTTTACGTTTTGAGTTCCGCAACAATTTCAAATGTGGGGCGTAGCGTGGTAACGCCCACTTTTATAGAGAAATCAAGTGCAAAAGATATGCACGACTAGAAGTTACTCTAGGCAGAGACGCAGACGAATGAAGGCAGTTTTCCAGTGAATATGAATTGGTATCTCTCACTGAGACATTACAGCTAAAGAGTATGCACGACTGAAAGCTATTCTAAAGTGAGAGAAAGAGGAAATACAAGGGAATATCTTTCAGAGGGTATGCACGACTGAACAATACGCCCACAGCCAGAGAGAGAAAGAGTGAAGCCTTTGCAAAGGGAGTTTTCTATTCAATATGATTAAGCATATGTTACTGAGAAGCTAAGGCTTGGAGTATGTACGACAGAAGTTGAACCCGGAGAGAAAGAGAGACAGAGAGAGAGAGAGAGAGAGAGAGAGAAAAGTGTAGCCTTGACAGTGAGTTTTCTATAGGCTAAAGTGTACCATAGTGAAAACAATATGCAAACGCCACTTGGATATATGAAAATCGCATAGAACGGCGACTCACTCATCACTTATATGTATGTATGTATGTAAATACATAAGAAAATACATTGTGTGTCTGTTTGACGCGACTTGCTTAGCTTTAGAGGCATGTGTGAGACTTTGATTGACAATCGGCAAAGTTGTTGTTGTTGTTGTTGTCGTTGTAGCTGTAGCTGCTGATGGTGCGTGATTTGGTTTGCTGTTCTTCAAGTGTTTAACTGGCATTTGAAGTGTGCTGCAGACTGAGACAGCAACAGCAAACAGCTCGAATTTGCTTTATCAGCAGGCAAAGTACCAAAGGAGGGAGATGGGCGGAGCGGCAACAGAATCGTACTTGGTAAGAAGGCAACTCTGCAGCAAGCTGTCGCCTACACGCTTTATATAATATCCTCTTCCGTCTATTTGCTTTTCCCTCTTCTCCTGTTCTCCCTTCTTTTTTTTTTGACAATTTCTCACAGCGTGTGTGTTGAGAAGCATTGAAGCGCGAATGTAACAAAACAAATATTGCGAATGCTGATAAAATATTTGATACAACTGGAAAGGGGAAAGGGAGCTGCGAAGCAGTGGCGCAGCATGTGAAAAGATGCAAAGAACTGAGACGAGTCGAGACGAGTTCAAGTGCGAGTTCATTTCTTTTGCACAGCTTTTGTTATCTTTTCTGCCAGCACAAGTACTTACACACACATATTCACACTATGTGTGTACCTTTAAGAAGAACTACAGCTCGTATACTGCTTCGCACTCTTTCTCTCTCTCTCTCTGTCGCTGTCTCTGTCTTCTTTATGTAGACACAACAATTTTGGGCCCTTGTCGTTTGACTTGTCTCTCGCTGTCTCGTAATTAAATAATAAATTCAACTGAAAAATTTGTTGTATACTGTCTCAAGTCTGATGACTATTTGCATGAGTGTGTGTGTGTGTGTGTGTGTGCCTCTCCCTCTCTCTCTCTCTGTGTGTGTGTAATATGCTCATACGCCCCGTATGCCAATGAACTTTTTTTTTTGTATTTGTTGCTGTCTGATAATGAAATTATATCGTTCGCATAATTTAATGCGCACAGCAACAAGAGCAAAAGGCATAAAATAAACATACAAACACACACACACACACACATACACTCTATGCCATATATGTATGTATGCCTATGTATGTGTGTCATTCCAAAAATGGGCGAGCGTCGAGCTGGCTGCCGTTTTAGTTAAGAAAAAAATAAATAAAAATAAATATAAAAAAATTAAGTTTCTTCTTTTCTTTTTGTTTGCTTTTTTTTTGCAAAATTGCGTCATTTGCAAAATATTTCAAGGCACAGCAGCTAAAGCAACAGCAGCAACAGCAACAACAACAACAACAACAACAACAACAATTACTACTCTCTTTTTTTCGCCAGTTGCTTTGTTCAATTTATCTTTGGCATTAGGAAATATATGTCTCAGTCTCTGCCTTCTCTTCCGCTGCCTTGGCGCACACGTGTGCCAGACTTTTAGTTAATTTTGGCTTCCCTCGGTTTATTACACTCTTCCTCATGTTCGCTGTCTTCTTCTTCTTCGTCTTCTGCTTTGGGTTCATGTTTAAGTGCATAGTTGCCGTAATTTATATTGTTGTTTATGTGCATAGTTGCTATTGCCTATAGTTTTAGTTAACATTAACCTTTTGCCATTATTTATGCGACTTTCATTTGTTTAGTCAGCTTATATTGCGCAAACATTTTTCGACAGAGCGATAGAGAAAGAGACGGCGACGGAGCGAGCGAAACAAAAGACAATCGCAGCAATAATGATAAAAATACAATTTAATGGCATAAGCTAAACATTTTGATTGCCTCCATCCATAGATACACACACACACACACACACACAGGCTCATATACACACACATAACAATGTTAATAATCACGTTGATAATGACAATAATGATAATGCTGATGATATAGCAAACGGATGCCAATCACGCAACTGCAAACAGTCCAAAGACTCTCGACTGTAATAAAGGTAAAGGCAGTTAAACGAACATGTTTAACGAGTCACACATGTGTGTGTGTGTGCCTGAGTGTGTGTGTGTGTGCCTGAGTGTGTGTGTGTGCGTGTGGGCTACAAAGAGTTAGGAGGTACTCGCATATTAACCTTACAGATGAGTAAACTCTTCGAAAAGTAGGTTAAGATATGTGTCGTCTGCTTCATTTGTCGTTGAGCTGGTAACCCTAATACCTAAACTGAGCTTCAGCCATATTTAGAGTGACCAAATGCTAGTAAAACCACTTTTCATAACAGCTTTAAGTGAAACATAAACAACAGCTTTGTGCGCACATAATTCAGGCTGGCTGGCTATAAGCAAAATAATGCCTTTTGACGTTTACCAACACTAATTTCTTATTTTCTCTCTCTTTTCACTTACTTCACATGGTAAAATCACGAGCTTAGCTGTATTTACTGCCACCCCCTGGTCCAGCACTTAAGCCAATCCGTAATGCATTTACGCCAAGTCATATATAACTATCATTCCATTAAGATCGAGGGTTTTTTGGCTTTAAAATGGAGCCGAGTCAGTCACGTGCCAAAAGTGCCTCAAGTCTGTGAGGCCCCAAAACAAAACCCGACCAAATACAAATGGACTCGTTTTTGATTTATGATGTCGCCGACATGAGCGCCATATAATTCATTTAAGCAGCGCCCGTTGTTCCTGATGTCTTCTCCAAAGAAACTCTCTCGCTCTCGCTCTCGCTCTCGCTCTCTCTCTCTCTCTATCTTTCTCTTCTTCACACTTTCTGTATCTGTATCTCTCTGGCTGTCTGTACTAATAAATCAAAGGCACAGTCGCATTGCACTTGTGCCAAAAACTTAACCATAAATCCACTCAATCACGATTGGCGACAGTTATTATTTGTCCCAATGTCAACCCGTTGCTGGATTGAGATATAACTACACATATACATATATGTATATATGTATAGATACATGTGTGTGTGTGAGTGTGTGTGACAGTTGTTAAGTCTGACTTGCTGCTTGGCTTTAAGGCTGAGCAAATCTCTTGCTGACTGCCAAAGTCATCAAATCAAGCAGCAGTCAGCTTATTCCGGCACGCTTCGCCTTTCCCACTGATTGCGATTCCAGAGGGTGTGTTATGAAGGATGGAGGAGTGTGGATGGGGCTGCTGCTGCTGTTGCTGTGTATGCATAAAAATGCCGCTCACGTGACTTCTATAAATTAAATGCGTATATGAAGGGTAGAGAAACTGGTATCTGATAGATGGGCAATACAGGAAGGAAGCCTTGGAAGTCGGAGCTAACAGATACGTCGAGAAGGATGTCTTTTAGCCCTCATCCTCGCGACGTAGCTGCCCCGCCCCAACTAAGGAATCCCGAATTTGCCATTGGCAAAACGCATAATTGACGCAAGTCATGTGCAAAAGGGAAAGAGAGAGAGAGAGAGTGCTAGAGGAAGGGGAAGGGGAAGGGCCCTGGCCTGGCAAATAATTCAAATGCCTGCCGTGAAACGCGAATTTCGGATTATCAGCCCATGACGCGGCAGGTGGCAACTAAGGGAGAATGCAGAGCAGCAAGTGGTGGAGAGTGGGGGGGAGGGAGACGGGTGGGCGGCACAGTCGATGTAATTTTTCAAATTCAACATAATCCGCACAAAATGATTTGACTCTCGAATCTGGCGTGTCAGCAATCGATAAAAATAAAAGCGTAAAGCCCGCATTAGCTATAAGCTCTGACTTTCAAGCTGATTTCAATGAAAACTTTCCATTTAAATAAATATTTATTTATTTATTTATTTGCGGTGCAAGGGGGCAAACTAGGCAAAACTACTAAACGGTATCTGGTTTAATAATCCGTGCGAAATCTAGTCGACAAAGTTCAAGGCGAGATGTGTGTTTTGTTGTGCCTGTTGCACTTTTCACATTTCAGTTTTCACTTTTGCATAAACAAACAAATAAATGTATATTATACAGATAAATATATCATATGGCAGCTATATTTTTAGCGCGAACAAAGAAGAGTTCATTAAACTTGACCTTGAGCTGGTTACTCTGCTGGCACTTGTGATATTTATCTTTATTGCGCTCGCTGGCGCATTATAATTTAATCAGCGCAAATTTAATAAAACTTATAGAAAGCTAAGAATACTTATATCAAATTGAATTCAACAAAAATTTAATTGATCGTCAGCAATTCAGCGAAACTAAATAAAGTAAAGTAGCCAAATATATTAGCTGCAATCAATCCATACTACTATTAATATGAACAGAGTATTTACACTTCGGTAGAACACAGAAAACTTTTCTATTGGCCTAATTTTGGCTATCTCCAAATTGTGATAAGCATTTTTTAGTACAGCTTGTAAATCGAATTGCTTATCGCTGGGGTTCAATGGGATATTGAGTTCCTTTCTGAGAATCAAGTGGTAAACGCTGTGCGCATTTCTGATAAAAGTCTGAAGATTATCCAAGCAGCAGCAGCTGCAGCAGCAGCAGTTGCCATACTTACAATACACGAGCTTTTCAGCTCAGAGTCTATTTGTGGTTAGTTATATATAAGCCTTACCTGCAAAGATATAGAAAAATAGTAAGATATATTAGAAGATATTTAATTTGAAGTAAATATTATTTTGCAAATATTTCTTAGGCATTCCATGCGCGGCTTTCACTCGCAACGCTGCTTTAAAGCATTTTTATGTTAAATATTATTTTGTATTTTTAGTTTTAATTGTGCCAAATTCCAAACATTTGAGCAGACACAACAAACAAACGTTTCAGCTATTTAGAGTGAAATTGTGCGTAAAAATGCTATAAAAACAAGCCAGACCGAGCTGCTGGGCTAGGCTAGACTCGACTGGCAAATACCCTAACTGCTCTTCTGCTATTCTAGTCTCTTTTATATATATGTATATACCCAATTCAGTAACACAATTATCATATAAAAATGTGCATGTGTAGCAGAGCTAGACTCTAAGCTATCTCTCTAGCTCTAGCTTATCTGGAGCAACGCAGCTATCTTTAGCTTTGCTAATCTAATGATAAATAAAAGTGATAAACAATGACAAACTTATTGAAACAATATATCGAGAGATCACTGCTAATATATATACTGTTTTCTCATACCGAAATATATAGTTCAAGCGTCTAGTTTTTGCTGTCACTGAGTACACAAAGATGCGCAGACAGACGTAATAATATCTATATGATATATACTTATGTACATATATACATATATATATACTGCATGTGATCTTCTGCTTCTTCCTTTAAAATATACCCTTCTTTTTATCAACTTTCAATGCAGTTTAGTAAAGCAATATTTGAAGCGGCGCATTATTTATTAAATTATTTGAGCGTCCAGTTGGCATTGCTCTGAATGCAATTTAATTTTGAATAATGTGTGTGATTTTTTATTTAATGCAGTTGCAGTTGAGCTTTGGCCCTTTTATTGTTTGCAGGTTAAGCAAATTTGCATTTACCAATTTACTCTATTATTTCTGCACAATTTAACATTTACAGCTTTTGATACATTTATTATTATATCTTTTGTTTTTGGCTACAAATGTTTCATTTTGTGCTAAGCGTGCAAGTTTTTTTTATGCCCCCTGACACAAATACTTTTGCTTTCTTTACTATCTTTTTTTTTACATTTATTATTATTTATTTTTTGCAGTTGAATTAATCATAAATGCGCATGAATAAAGCAGAAAAAGTGAATAATATTTATATACAATGCATAAATAACAATGGCAATGGCAAGGGCAATGGCAATGGCAAGGGCAGTGGCAATGGCGTAGGCAGAATTTTCAATTCAAAAAAAAAAAGTTAGCTAAGAGCAGCGAAAAGTGTGAGCTGCCTGCTAATCCCTAGCACTTGTCCATAACCCTGCCACGCCCCCTATTTTGGGCGGCGGCCAAGCCAAAACAATTTACATAATTTATGAGCAAAGTGAAATACAAAAAAAAAAAGAATTTTGTTGCCAAATCAGAAGCAAATTTCAGCAAGTTACGACCCGGGCATAAATAGACACGGACGGACAGACGGACGGACGGACAATCTTCAATCAACACAGAGGAAAAAGGTTTTTAGCAGCCGATTGGGTTCAAGGGTTCGCTGTTTGCATTAGATAGGGTTTGAGCAGCTGAATTGCGTTTGGGTTAACGGCAAATTAATATTGATTTATTTGATTATTATTATATATATATATATATATATATATATATATATATATATTATATTTGTTATTCAATCAATAGTCGAGTAAATAGAATTCCAGCTCAAAGCCTGTGCGCGCATAACTGAAACTGTGATAACTCTTTCAAAGCACATTTCCATCATAATACGCTGCAAGGAATGTCACAATCATAAAGGCGCCATTGTTAGTCACATATATATATATATATATATATATATATATATATATAGAGAGAGAGAGAGAGAGATATATAGATATATAGAAAACCACATGGCAGACAACTTTCCCCGTACCGCAAGTTGAACAAACGCAAAAGAATCTGTCAGCTAGAAAAAGTAATGTCTGCATGTCTGGTCAAAGATGATGACGATGAGCGTGGGAGGCAGCAAAGGGGCTTAGAGTGAGCAGAGTAGCGTGCATAACCCTTGTTTGGCATTTAAAAAGCTGTAAAAGCGACAGCAGTTCAAAATTTAATGCCAAATGCAGATGTAGATGCAGATGCAGATGCAGATGCAGATACAGATACGAACGGAAGCAGCAGCAGCAGCAGCAGCAGCAAAGTACTTGAACTTGTCGTGATACGCAAATATGTGGGATATACATATATATATATATATATATATATATATATATATATATATATATATATATATATATATATATATATATATATATGTCTGTATACCGATATATATGCAAGGGGGGGGGGGGGCACACAGGGTATATGGGGGCTGAAGCCACTTGGCGTCTGTCGCAACAATAAGATGCAATAATTTTTATTGAATTAAAGACGATAACTCAATTGAGTGGGCGACTGACTGGCTTGACTTGGCAGCCAGCGAGTGGGACAGAGACAGAGAGAGAGAGAGAGAAAGCACGCAAAAGAAAAACATTTAGATAAAATGACCGATGAGTCAAGAGTGCACAAAGGAAATGAACAAAACGAGCAGCTATTGAACCCAATAGCAGGCAGACTAGACTATGTCTGCCATGCAAATAGGAACTGAGAGTTAAACAACAAACAGACAGACAGACAGACAGACAGACAGACAGACTAAGACAAGGTGCAAGCTAAACAAATATGATTTGATAAAAGTATAAATGCATCTATATACATATATATATATATATATAGGAGCAGATATCGCACACTCAGCGATAGCTATCGCAGTTAGCTACTAAAATTTCCCATTTGCGCTAACACACTTGATAACAGTTAAATAATTTATCTGTGATTTGTGTAGATAGCCTTATGGCAAGGCTGTTAGAGCGAGAGAGCGAGAGAGCCTGCCTGCAAACATTTATAGTTAATGAAACACTAAAAACATTTTAGCACGATTAGTTGGGAGTTCAGCATGCTAAAGGGGGTCAAGAGTGGGCCACAGAGCGAGAGCGAGAGCGAGAGAGAGAGAGAGAGAGAGAGAGAAAGAGAAAAGTAGCTCAATTGTGTTTCTCTGCTCTGGCAAAATACATTTTCCAAATTTAGTAAGTGCATTGCCTCATATGGAGTGTGTGTCTCTCTCTCTCTCTCTCTCTCTCTCTCTCTGTGTGTGTGTGTGTGTCTGCACACACCTGCAAGAACAACAATTGGCAGGCAACTGCACGTAAATAAGATTTTAATTGAAGCTTTTAGCAGGAAATGGAATATTAATAGAAATTGCTGAAGAGTTGAGCTGACGAGCTGACGGCCTGACAATGTCTAGCCTGCCCGGCCGGAAAGTCCAGCTGGGCTGCAAACTGGACAAAGTCCCAGGCCAGGACTCGCAAGGCAGCGGCGCAGCTAGAGTGGTGGCTGAAATTGTTGCATGAGCCGCATACCGTTAAAGGTCAAAAGTCGTTCGTTCGCTCGCTCGCTCGTTCCTTCAGTTCCACTTAGATTGCATTTGCTGCTGGCATTTGCATTTTTCCCCAGTTGATGAGTTGGATTAATTAGCTAAAAGGCGATTGCAGTGCAAGGTGGGGAGAGGGGGGGGGGACTTGCAGGCGAGTGTGGGGCGCGTCTCCTTATTAGATACCTGACTGTCTGTCTACCTGACTAGCTGCATAACGGTATAAATCCCTGTCTCTGATGGCCGCCATAATTGAGACTGTCCAATTAACAAGTCGTTGCTGTAGCTCGCCCATAAAAGGTTAAGCGAATGATTGGCAGGCAATTAGCAAAGTGTACGAGTGTGCGTGTGTGTGCGTGTGTGTGTGTGTGTGTGTGTGTGCGTGAGTGTGTGCATAAAGTTTGAGCAATCGATCTATATGTAAGTATGTATGTATGTATGTATGTATGTATGTATGCTGTAAAAGCGCAAAGGTAATCATGTCATAATTAGCCAAGGAATATACGATAAACGCAAACATTAGGCTAATTCCATTTCAATTTCCATTTCAATTTCAATTTCCATTTCCATTTTCATTTCAATCAAAATTACAGCAGCTGCAACCAATCTTAATTATCATCACAATTATAGCATAAATCATATTTATTATACATGCCCAGAGAGCAATGTGAATAGAAATGTCACGCGTAGATCATGTTGCTAGCATGGAAAGTTTCTTATTTTAATCAATTTCTAATCATTCAGTATTGTTCAGTAATTCAGTATTGTTGCTAGATATATATTAGAGTACTTAAATATCTATTAAATTGTTTCGGTATTGTTCTCTTCGGATACATTGCCATAAGGTAAGGTAAAGTAAGGTAAATAATTAGTTAATATTGCTCCACAGCCTAGGCTCAGTGAATCAGAGAAAGGCAATACGCAATCAGTTCAATATAATATATATATATATATATAATATAAAACAATATAATATGTATATTTATATATATTTATTTATATTTATATATATTTATCTAGACGATTTGATACCTCTTCGTATAATTTCGTTACGCTCTGATGATATACATATATATATATATACATATATATTTATTTATATATTTGTGCGTGTGTGTGTGTGTGTTTGTGTGTGTGTGGCTTTGTATACGGACATAAATACTGATGTATTTATATGATGATAATATATGGCGCGTGATATTTAACATTGCAGCCAGCCACATTAGCAGCGAACACTAATCACGGCGAGAAAATTTCTGCAGTATGCGAATAATTTATGTGACAACGTGCAAAACTTCGAGAAGCCACACGAAAAGTGTGAGAATGAGAAAGACATACAGAGAGAGAGAGAGAGAGAGAGAGAGAGAGAGAGGGAGAGAGAGGGAGAGCGAGTAGTAGAGAGGGAGAGTTAGTGGCGCAGACAGAGAGCAGAACGGAAAAGCAGTTGCAAATAAATCAAATAAAGCTGTGGAACGTGATCGGAAACTGCGGCAAAGCAGCAAACTACGAAAATAGTGGGCGGGGCTAGGGCGGAGGCAGATGGTGCTGGCGCAGCAGCTCGCCGTGAAAACCAGTTTTGACAATTAAACAATTTAATTAAGGTCAAATCAAAATATCTGTATCTATATCTATATCTATATATATATATATATATATATATATATATAAATTTATATAGATGTTTATCTAGTTATATCTAGATATGTGTGTGCATATCTATGACCGATCTGTTTCTTTTTTTTTTGCTTGTGCCGTCATCTATGCCCCATTCCACTTTTCTGCTACTCTTTGCTGTGCCATTCTTGATGTTTGTATAATGAATGGATGCGAATGAATGACTCGTGAACGCGTGCAGAGCGGAAGTAACACTTAACTCAAAAGCATGAGCACACGAGCTAAAGAATGGAAATGTGGGCGGGCGGGCGGTCGGGCGGTCAGGCGGTGCGGTTGTGTGGGGCGATAGGGAGGGGGAAGGGAGGAGAGCTGTAGGGCACTCAACACAAACACACACGCACACGCGCACACACACACACAATGGCTGCTTGGCAAAGTGACAAAGACAACACGTTTTTGTGCACAACAACAAAAGCAACAGCAACAGCAACAACAATTACGATAAGAATACCATCACACACACACACACACACACACACACACACACACTCAAAGTTACAGTAGCCTCTTAAATACAATATATCCAACCCCTCAGCCGCCTCCCCTCCTCCCCGCTGCTGCTGCTATGAAAATGCGGGTATTTAAATTTAATTTGCAAGCTGACAAAAAAGAAAGCAAACGCTTTTCTTGACACATGCCATATGTGTGTGCGTGTGTGAGCGAGTGTGAGTGTGGGACAGGAAGTAGCACCACTAAACCACCCAATATGCCCGCCCGCCCTCATTTGGCTGCCTGCTCTCTCTACGCTCTTAGCTAAGTTATTTGAAAGCAAGTCAAGTCAAGCGCACAAAACCAACCGAAATGCTGCTGGCTGCTCGCACGCTCTCTAAGTGGTTTTCTTGGCCAGCCGCAACGCAACGGGATATGAAGTAGGGCTAGGGGTAGGGGTAGGGCCTAGGGGTAGGGTCTGAGCTGTCGAGAAAAGTTACACACATTGAGAGGGCCATTGTATTAAAACGTATGTATAAGTATTTAGAGTGTGTCAATGTCTAAAGTAGTTGTTGCTGTTGCTGCTGCTGCTGCTGGTTGTTGTTGTTGTTGTTGCTGTTCTGCTGCTGCTGAGTGCAACATTGGCATTAGTGGCACAACATTTGTCAGGTGGTTGCCCAAAGCTCTAAAAGCTTCGCACTTTAATTGAATTGTTACGAGTTAAGTGAGCCAACTACAGGCGTAGCTCCAAAGGGCGCTGCCAATAGACAGAGAGAGAGAGAGAGAGAGAGAGAGAGAGAGTGAGTGAGAGGGGAAGCGAGCTCTTGGTCAAAGGGTAAGCCATCAATTAGTGGCAATAGCCAAACCAAAGAGTTGAAAGCGAGCGGCAAGAGCCAGATGTAGAAACATGAACACGGCCAATGCTAAAGCACAGTAAAGCTTGGCTAAAACGAACGCTAGGTAAATGAGAGTTGAAGGGATTAACAGCATTAGAATTTCAATATGCCTAAGACAGATAGTTAAGAAATACAAACTGAGTAAACGAAACTATGTTTATGTGTCTCAGCTTTAAAGGTTTCACTGTACCTAACTACTATAGATTATGTATAGTCTTAAGTGTGTCTCATTGTGAATCACTTAAATTTTTTTATAGAAATTTCATATGAATAAGAAGAAATTCTATAAAACTTTGCACATTTTCCCATCGTTTTTTCTATATAAAAACAGTTTTCATTTCCACAGAAACAAGGAATATATTATAGTCAATTAAAAAAGTCGCAATTGTTTGCAGATATTCACGCGAAAAACTTTATACTTTGCGCTTGACATTTGTGTGCAGCAGCAGCATCTGTGCAATTCAATCAATTCAAGTCGCTGGGAGGCGGCGGCGGCGGGCACCAACTTTGGGCCAACATGCAAAGCCATTAAAACAATTAGCCAAATGCACTGCACAAGCTGCTATTCAGCTATTCGGCTATTTGGCTGTTCAGCTGGGAGCACATAAAACGTATTCATAACGTGGCTGGGCAACTGCCTAATATCCAAATGGACAACAACAATGGCAGCAGTAGCAGCAGCCGCAGCCGCAGCCGCAGTAGCAGCAGCAACAGCAGCAGCAGCAGCAGCAGCTAGCGATAGCGCATTGGGCTAAAGGGAAAGCACACAAATTGTTTTTATCACTCATACGCTGCATGTGCCACGGCAACAAATGCGTCCCCAGAGTGAACGAGAGACAGACAAAGAGAGAGAGAGAGAGAGAGAGAGAGAGAGCGAGAGGGAGAGAAACACACAGAGAGAAGGGTAACTGCAAAGGCAAACAAAACGCCTACGTTAATTACACTGCTGCAACAACAACTGAAGTCACAAGTGTAATCTAAGCTATATATGCTAGTGTGCGTGTGTGTGAGTGTAATTGAAAGTGACTCATTTGAAAATCCAGCAACTGCAAATGAAAACACAAACACACACAGACACCCACACCCACACACACACACACACACACACACTGAGCAAAACTGACCTTTAATATTTCTTTATAATGCATCTTCAATGCCTCAGAATTTGTTAGCGTTTTAATTTGTCAGATTTGTGAGTGAAGGTGCGGCTAGAGGCGGCTAGATTAGGGGCGTGTCAGTGCTAAGTGCACCAAAAACCACCTGTAAAATGTCAAATACACACACACACACACACACACACACACACACACACACACACACAAATAAAGCAGGCGACACAAATTTTTGGTCTGCGCTGAAAGTGAATCACGAATTAAACAAAGCTAAAGCAATTGGTGCAAGGCAACGACTAGGCAATACCCTACATATCGAAAATATTTATACATATGTATAACATATGTGCATATATATAGCTAACATATATATCAAGTTGACTCAATTTGAATTATTAATAAATAATAATAATCAATTCAAATATTTTTTTTATTATTTTTACATATTCTATTTTCTGTTGCTGCAAAAAGAAAATAAAGTTTTATACAACTTTTAAATAATACTAAAATGCATGCGATTTCTCTCGCTTTCTCGCCGCTTCTATTCTAGCGAAACGAGTTTAGGAACAAAAATTTTGCTGACATCATCAAATGTAGAACTTTTTAATTGCAGCAGCAGCAGCAGCAGCAGCAGTAAGAAAAAAGAAGGCGAAAACGAACTTCTAACATTTTGTTTTTTTTTTTTTTTTAAATCAATAATTTATGACTTCATAAAACATATTGTAATTCCACATGGCTGAATCATCGTCGAGTGGCCCGCACAGCGCTTTGACGGAAAGCGAAAATCAAACTCAAACGCAGTCACTCGATCGGCCCGATCATAGATCGTATAACCGAGATGCCGGTGCCTGGTAGTCAACTCCCTCCAACCCACCCCGATTCTGTTTCAATACAAAGTATGACGAGTATATAGATGACGAATGCACACAGTGATATTATAATAATAATGAAAAAAAAAAAAAACGAAGAAATTAATAGCAAGAGACGGAGCGAAATACAGTTGACATAATTTCTCTTGTTCTTTTTTTTTTTTTTTTTTTTTTGCTCTAGCTGATAAGAAACCGCTCTAGAAACACAGTCCACACTTTGCTTTTGTTTATGGAACTATTTTATCGTATACTCTGTGTCTTCCAACTTGTTCTTGTTGCTGCTAAACGAACGTGACGGGAGCTACAAAATTTGCTGATAAGAAGTAACTACGTGTGTGTATGTGTGTGTGTAAGTAAGTGTAAGTGTGTGTGTGTGTGTAAGTGTGTGTGTGTGTGTAAGTGTGTGTGTGTGTAAGTGTGTGTGTGTGTGTAAGTGTGTGTGTGTGTAAGTGTGTGTGTGTGTGTAAGTGTGTGTGTGTGTAAGTGTGTGTGTGTGTATATGTGAATATCGTTGAATTCTGGGAATTCACCATTATTATATGTGAAAGGCCTGCGGTTTCCACAGAATTCCAGGTGCAAATGCCATCATGAAATCTTAACAACTTTATACACAGATGTATTTGTATGAACAGATATATATATATATATATATATATATATATATATATATACATATATATATAAATAAACTAAAAATATGACTAGTTAGTTTTTGATTTAGTTTAAAGAGAACAAACATTTGACATTGAATGCATTCAAGTTTTACAAACAGTACGAAAATCTAGTAAATACTTTCTATGCTAATTGTCATGTCAACTAGCTCTCTATAAGAGCTTTCTTTACTATACCGTTGGTATAACAGTTTTGAAGTTTTCAAAAT
Organism: Drosophila anceps; assembly: GCA_035045945.1. NCBI lineage: Eukaryota > Metazoa > Arthropoda > Insecta > Diptera > Drosophilidae > Drosophila > Drosophila anceps. The sequence goes on from JAWNON010000038.1 coordinate 758,207, forward strand.
TGAAATCACCATAACAGTTACGTATAACAAATCGTTTGTTATACACTTTTGCTATATAACAGTATTTTTTTGTGTTATAAATGAAATATCAATTTAGCAATTCAAGTGTTTTATTTGTTCTTTATAACAGTTTTTTGTATAACAGTTTTTTCTTCTTATTTATGTATAACTTCTATAGGAAACGATTTGCGAGGCTCTTTTGCAACTATTCATAGCCATTCAATAAGAACTCGCATTCTGCTATCCTTTGCAAACAGTTTCCACAAATTGATTGACTTAAATTTGATAGTTTAACTAATGTGCCTTTTCAATTAGCCCTAAAATATCGAGTTACCAAACAAAATGAGAAATGGAACCTTTGAGCTACATATATATAGAAGTTCATTGGAATGGGTAATACATATGTATGTACATATATACAATCATCTGTAGGCCTTCAGGCCATATATCTGAAAAGAAATCAGCTTTGACAATCAGCTTTTTCAATAAAACTAATGAAAATTGTTTTTTAAGGGCAGCTGCTTTGGGCTTATTTGCTTCCCTTTTCTTCTTTCTTTATATTTTGTGTTGTTTTCTTTTTTTTATTTCTTTCATATTTGTTTTTTTTTTTTCTTATTTATTTTGTGAATATCTGAATCGTGTGTGATTTGAGCATTTTCCTGTGTTATTTTTATTGTGGCGCTGCGTTTTCTTTTTGCCTTGTTTTTCTGTTTGTATTTTATGTTGGATTTGCATTTTCAAGCACGTACGAAAGAACAACAACAACAACAACAACAACAACAAGTACAGCAACACAAATTGTTGACGCCAAAAAAGCAACCCCCCGAAGGGGCAGAGTGAGAAAGAGAAGGGAATATTGATAGAGAAGGGAAGGTACGCAGGCAGGCAGGCAGCCAGGCAGCCAGGCAGTCAACTTGGCTAACAAATTGCTGTGTTGTGCTCATATCCTGGCAGAAAGTCCAGGAAGTTGTCGACGCCGCACGATAAGTGCAGGCGGGTGGATTGGTTTTTGGTTGTTGGTTGTTGGGGGCAAGCGGCGGGCGGGCGGGCAGGCAGGCAGGCAGGCAGGCAGGCAGGCCGAAGGACTGTCAAAAAGTAATAATCAAAATAATAGTAAAAGAATAAGAAAAAGCGAGCATGTAAATCAAAAATTGCTAACAAACCATAAAAGCGTCGGCCAGGTCATAAAACCTGAAAGTCAAAGCGTTCAAAAAGATGAGCAAAGACCAAGAAGAACACGTACAAGAAAAATCAGTAGAAGAAACCTTCTATGCACGTCAACAGTTTAATACACATACATACATATATACATATGTATATATGTATATATATAATTTTTTGGTTATGTTCTGTCTCGTTCGCCGCTTGCCTTCTCCTGCCTCCGCCTGGACACGTTTTGTGTTTTTACAACTTTTACTTTGTTACCGAAATAAAACAAAGGCGCTCGCCCTTAGGGGATGTTGTTGTTGTTGTTGTTGTTGGTGTTGGTGTTGGTGTTATTTGCCCAGGCAGGTTAACGATGTCTGTTAGGTGAGACAAGTGCACGCAAGAGCGAGATAGCACGATGGAGCAGCAGCAGCAGTGTGAGCTCAGGCGGGCAATTGAGAGAGTAGCAACTACAATGTCGAAGAGGGTGCAATGACTGCAACTTTTAGCGTTCGTCTGTCTGTGTGCCTGAGTGTGTCTGTGTCTGTGCCTGTGTGTGTGTGTGTGTGTGTGTGTGTGTGTGTGTGTGTGTAAAGGAGAAAGTCCCGTTGAAGCTGCTCTGTCGCTGCCCCCCTTTAGACCCAATTCTAAAGCTTCTGCATAGTAATATTACCAAGGGTTGCGAACAGACAAAGATAAAATGTTTTAAAAAAAAAATATATGAAAAAAGCAAAGTAAAGAAACAGCAAGAAGGGCGGAGGGTGCAGCAGGGCTGGGCAACTACGTGACACCGAAAATTCGCGTCAAATACATTGCCACTCACAAAAGGGTTTAACCTTGGACTTGAACGGTAGACAGAGAGAGAGAGAGAGAGCGAGAGGGAGAGAGAGAGAGAGCGAGAGGGAGAGGGAGCGGATGGGGCAGAGCTAATCAGGCGCTGGCTGTCACGCGGCTTTGGGTATCCGCTTGCTGCACTCTTTCGTGCATGGCACTAACAGCAAACTGTGGCTGACTAATCGACGCGCAAAAAAAAAAAAAAAACCAGCTCGTGATAAGTCGAAAAACTCAACTGAAATCCAATTGGAGGCAAAGCCCAAAATACGTTTGCACAAAATGGGCAAGAAAATATAAATAAATATGCAAAGAGCAAGTCAAGATAAGTATTAAGAATATATACACATGTATACATGTATTTATACATATACATATGCAGATAAAAAGAACTGCTTCTGCTGTTGTAATTGAAATTGTACTAACCTCCAAAGTGCTGAGCTGATTAACCCACTGGTAAGCCTAGAAACAAATGCAAAATCGTACGTACATATCAGACAAATGAGTGAGACAGAGATGGGTTGTAGTTCAAGAGGATTAAGAAGAAGAAGAAGAATAAAAAGAAGAAGCAGTATAGCTCAACATTCGTCAGTGTAAATACAAATGCATAATAAATATATACTATATATATAAATATATGCATATATATATATTTAACAAATTTATATATAAAAAATTTAACAGATTTAACAAAAAAATACTTGTTTAATCTAGTTAAGAATACGTGACGATCGAATTGTTTTATTGCTTTCTTCAAATTCTCTCTTTGCAAAATATATAAAGAATTCACTAAAATTGACCGGTTTACACACACACACACACATACAAACTCTCGCACTCACTCACACACACACACATGCACACGCCTCACTCACTCACTCACTCTAAATCAGCTGATTTTTACCAACACATAACTTCAATTTTGAAGCTAAAAAAGCCGCTATAAAATTTGCAGTTAAATGGTGAGAGCAAACGTGTGTGTGTGTTCACTCTCTCTCCCTCTCTCTCTCTCTATGTCTTCTACTCTGCCTATCGCACGCCATACCTTATGCTTGACGCTTGGCATTTGAGCAACGGTTAAAACAACTAAAAATAATACAACCAAAAGCTGTTAAGAATTAAACGCACAAAAGCTTAATAAAAAAGACGCTATGAAAATTCTGCACACACACACACACACACACACACATGCATAGACAAAAGCTGACGGCTGTCGCTCATTTAATTTTTCACACAAGTAAGCAACAATACAACAACAACAACAACAATAGCAAAATCAGGGTAATAAATTTTATTTAAGCAAAATTCGCCAAAAAAAAAATGTTTTGCTTTGCTGTTGGCTTTTGTCGTTGTTGTTTTTGCTGTTACTGCGGCAGACATTGAACTTTATTATGCCGCTATGTTTTTTTCCTTTTATTTTTGTTTTTACGAATTTCAGTGTGTGGGCGCTATTGAAATAAAAAGAATTAAAAAAAAAACAGACAATTGAGAGCGACACACGCACGCAGAAGAATAACACAAAAATGTAGTTAAGTTTATTTGTTATTAATTATTGCCATTACTTGCGAGAGCGGCCGCCGACAAAGAATCAGATTGAGTTTGAGAATCTACGTAAAATAATGCCCTTTGGGCGCAATTGCTTTTATTTACTTTGTTTTGTGTTTGACAGCTGCTGCTGGCTGGAGAGCGATGATGACGATGAGGACGGCGACGACGACGAAGACGTGGATGGCGTTTGCTTTTTGCCGCTGCTTCTTCACTTTTCTATTGCTCACATATGTACACACACACACACGCGCGCAAAATTCGCAAGAGCATACGCACACAGCTGCAGAAAGCTTTCTGCTGTTTACAAACTTTTGCGACGTTTTCAAGTGCGCTCCGAGACGTGAACGTAGACGTCGACGCTGGCAGCGACGTAAGCAGAGAGTGAACGAGAGAGCCCGCGATTGCGACTGCGACTACGACTGCGATGTCGGAGCGGCGGCAACGTAAGCTTTAACTATTTTTCTTGACTTTGCTTCTTTTTTTTTTGTTTTTCCTTTACGTTTTTTTTTTTTTGTTTTTGGTGTGTGTATAAAATATGTATGTATTTTTTTTTGCTTGCTTTTGCTCGCTGCTGCTGCGGCTTTTTTCCTTCTTTTTTTGCGAAGCTCTTTAATAACTTTCTATTGCTATTTTTATATTTTTTAATGGCGTTTCACAAACTTACACACACACTCTTACATACATACATACATATATACAATGACAGACAGAGAGACGAACGAACTACGACGACGACGACGACGACAACGACGACGACGAAGGCAATGCAGCAGGAAACAATGAAAAAACCGCAAATACGATAATATTTCACTACCTTTATTGTTATTATTTGTAATTAATTATTTTTTTGCAATATTTTCAATAGTTGCTTCTCTCTTGCTGATGCATATGTTGTTGTGGTTGTTGTTTTTGTTGTTGTTGCTGTTGACGTTGAGGATGATGACGAGACGACGTCAGCTTTAAGTTAAGCACACGCAATATACACACACACACACATTCACATGAACAGGGAGAAAGAGTGAGAGAGAGACGAATAGAGACGAGCAAATGTATGCACAAACACAGTTAGCTAGCTAAAGTTGTGTTGTTGCTGTTGTTGTTGACGCGTACACGTAGCAAAATTTTGCGAGCTTTGAACAAACAGAACGTACGAACGAACGAACGAACGAACAAACAGTGACAGTGACAGTGACAGTGTCCAGCCCAGCTGATTTCAATTTTGCTTGAATTTCTTCGCTTTGAACCACGCGCACAACGAACTGGCCACGACAAAAATTAAAATGAAACTGAATGGCAAGCAAAGACAGGCGACGAGCCAAACACAGTCCAGAAACCGGTGGAGAGCGGTCCATGCGCAGTACTCAACCAAAAAGAGAGAACGACTGGCTGACAGAGAGAGATAGTGCGCGCGCTTTGCAAGTGCGAGTGAGTGCGCCTCTTATAAATGAATGGGCGGCAGTCTGGCAGACCCGACAGTGAGAGAGCGGAGCGGCTGAATTGAACAAAAAAAAAAAATAATAGAAAAGCGCCGGTATGCGGCGATGTCTCTGGCGCAAACGGAACTATTTGCAGCGCGCACTTTTCGAGGCTCTCTCTCTCTCTCTCTCTAACCCCCGCTTTTAAAAACAAACTCATTCTGCCACCGGAAAAAAGCAATTGTGGCGGGGGTGTTTTTATGCCCTTTTCCTATTGCCGAGAGCGCCAACAAGAGCAAGACAGAGTGCCGAAGAGAGAGAGAGAGAGAGAGAGAGAGAGAGAGAGAGTGACTGTGTGTTAGGAGCTGCGTTGACGTCAACGACGCCGTCGTCGTCGTAGTCTGACTCAACCGCAGCGCCACCACCCAAATTCGCACAGTGGAGCAGAAGTCGAGCATATTGAGGCAATTATTACTTCATTCATCAATTTTTCAGCCGTTCGCTTTTGGCACTTTTCGGTTGTTGTTCGCGTGTAAAACGACGTTAATTGCCGTCGGCGTCAGCTTTAGCGCAGTCGCTGCCGCTGCCTCTACAGCTGGCGTCACTTCTACAATGATTTCGACCAAACGCCGCCATCCACTTGTGCTCGCCAAAAAACTCAAAACAAGTGGTTTTTTGGCATTTGGCGAACGCGTGAGAAACATATTTGAACGCTCGGCAATACAGCAGCAGCCATTGGGCAGCGCTGCCGACGTCGACATCTCATGCTCGCTCATGTCCCCAGAAATATTTGGCATTCAGCTGTCTTCGCATCAGCTGGCAGCTTGACGTCGACGCTGGCATCGCTGTTGCTGTTGCTGTTGCCGTTGCCGTTGGCGTTGGCGTCGCTTCGAGACTTGACCGTTTTCTATGATGACTTTTCAGGCCAATTTTCGTGTGAATCTGAATGTTTTTTCTTTATTTTACTTTTTGTTTGCCATTTTAGTTTTTTGTGTGCTTACAGCTCGTAAACATAAATCATATAAAATATAATGCGTTATTTCTGTCTACTTTGTTGTTTTATTTATTTATTTATTTATTTATTCTATTTTTTTGGCTACAGACACGAGAAATAGTTGCAGTCAACGCGACGTCTCCGCCTTTGGCTGTGTTCAATCAACATGATCATTAAATGGAATTTATTGTAGTGCCTAACTGCGAATCGGCCATAAAGATAAGCCAAAAAGTGTTTGGCAGTTTGACAGTGGAAATGTCAGAAGCAACTGCAACGCTTGTCAGCTGAGTTGCCACCTCACTAACCGTTCTACTGTCATATAACAGTCAGTAATAGATTCCAGCTTTACAGACTAACGGACTAACTGTTTTACTGTTAGTTAGTAATGACAGTTGCGATATCTGTCGTGTATCGTATGTTCTACAGCTATCGTATAAGCTGTTATGCTGCATATATAATATATATATATATATATATATATATATATATATATATATATATATATATATATATATATATATATATATATATATACATACTGTCATATAACAATTAGTAATAACAGTTTCTATACCTATCGTATATCGTATGTTCCACAAACTATCGTATTGTCAGCTCGTTCTGTTTTGCCACAATCGTCTGTGCTTGTTGCTGTTTCGAAATACATGTCAAGACCCTAGTTGAGACCCATTTCAATAGAAACCCCAAACAAACACCTCACGAACTGTGCAAATGTTTCGATGGATCTGACGTAAAACCTGTTTCGATGCGATTATTAGAAATTCCCATAGCTCAAAAAAGCGACAGATTGACTTGACTCTTGGATTGTTTACCCGAGTGAGCTTTAAGTGATTGATGTTTGCTATAAATAGACAATCATGCTGCATTGTATAACAGTTTAGAACTCAAACTCAAAATATGATTCACATTGCAAATTTCATTATTTATCGATAAGAAATGTCGTTTCACATGAATATTGGCAAAAGCGTGAAAATTGCAAAGCAAATCAGCCAAATTTGATAAAGATAAAGTAATGCAAATACAAATGATATAGATATAAATATAAAGATGATAGATATAAATATATATATATATATATATATATATATATATATATATATATATATATATATATATATATATATATATATATATATATAAATCTATGTATATATAAAGAAAAAGGGACAAAAGCAATTTTCAATGGAAAATAACAAGTTTATATGGCTTGTATTTTGTGTGCGAGCGTTAGCTAAAGCGAAAGGCAAAATACAAAAAAAAAAGAATTTATAGTATATCAGTTGATCAAAGACAACAACAACAACAACAACAAAGAAAGGAGAAGAACAGCAGCAGCAGCAGCAGCAGCAGCAGTAACTACAAAAGCAGCAAATGACAAATTCCAAACGCAAAGCCACCAAAGCCAATCGCACAGTGTGTGTGTGGGGATAAGGGAAGAGGGACAGGAGCTGGGGTAACAACAACGCGGCAAAGCAAAAGCAACGATAATAGCAAAACAAACGACCGGCTGACAGCAGCGACGTGGCAGAGAACGCGGCTGCGGGCGCAAAATTTTCAATTGAAAACGAATGCGTATAAATGCGCCCATATGGTAAATACACAAGCCAAGGGATGAGACTAGCGCGCGTGTGTGTGTGAGCTGCACGCAGAAAATTGCTATGTCGCGCTGCCTACGTCACTTGCTGCTTATCGGCTGCCTCTGCTTGCAATTTTCATGCTGGTGCGACACAACACAACGCCGACGTCGCAGTTAGCAGCGTGCTGTTGCCGCGAGGGTGTAAATGCGTTAAAATAATCAGCCAGGCGCGCGCTGCCGACGCAGCAGAGCTGTGCTGCCACCGCCAGCCGCAGTCGCTGCGCTATGGGCTTTGTTCTGTTTGCTTAGCTGCTGGTAGCCGCCGCAAGCAGAGACGTCAACGGCAACGCAGCATCTTTGCCTGTGTTTGTTCAACTGTTACGCAAAGCGACTGCTAGACTGTCGGACTGTTGGACTTGGACTGTTGCTTTGCACTCCACGGAACGCACAGTTAGCATTTTATGTTTGCCCTTCTCCCACTCCCTCTCTCACTCTCACTCTCACTCACACGCATACATCGTGTCATTCTTTTCCATTCTCTCAGTTTATCTTATGTGCATAACTTTGTTCATTTCGCCCCATTTCATTTCGTTTACAGGTTGTCAAGAAATTAAATGCTCGTTATTAGTTTTTTTTTCTTTGCTTTTGCTTCGTTCCACCATCGTCATCATCGTCATCATTCCTATTCCTTATCAGTTGTGTGTGCGCTCGTTCGCTCGTTCGCTCAACCTCTCTCTCTCTCTCTCTCTCTCTCTCTCGCACACACTCGCTGTTACTGTGACTCTGCGCTCTCACACTCCTTTTGCTATGCCGATGTCGACGTCGACTTCGACGTTGACGTTGACGTCGACAGCGCAGCCAGCATCGCTAAATGCTTTGACGACTCATCAATTTGTGCGGCTTCTTTGCCAAAGGCGACTTACGCTGACCATTTGCTGGCTTAACGCGCACAACACAAACTGCCGCTGCCCCTGCCCCTGGCTCTGGCTCTGGCCACGCCCCAGCCACTGTTACCGTTAGCGCTAGCGTTAGCCGCTGCAAGACCCGCAGCCACCCACATAACGGCACACTAACACACACACACACACACACACACACATACACAAACATTTATTGCATGTTGCTTGTCAATCGTCAATCGACAATTCTTGTCGTTGTTGCTGTTGTTGTTGTTGTTGTTGTTGTTGTCGATGTCGTGGCTCGACGGCAAAATTATCGCAAAAAGGGAAAATAAATATAAATGTGTATCCAAATAAATGAGTAAACATATGTGTGTGTGTGTGTGTGTGTGTGTGTGTGCTGTATAAATAAGCGATTTTTATTAGACTCACAGATAAAACTGTTAATGACAAACACATTTGTGCAATGTTTTTATGTTTTGTTATGATTTTTTTTATATACATACATATATGATTATCTATCTCCTGTTTATATACATCTTCTTCTACTTCTGTCTTTGTTTGGTTTTCCAGTTATTATTTGTGGATCAAAGCCATGTGTGAAAGGGGATGAGAATCAATGGCTTTTCGGATTACGAACCATTAAATCATCAAGCAAATCCATTTGATTTCACAATACACACCATATTACATAACAGTTAATACTTAGATGTATGTATGTATGTGTGTATATAATCTACATTATTATTGTATATTTGTATATGTATATTGGATATAGTTTTATTGTCTTAATCTGTCTTGTTTTTGCCTTTGCTTTTTATCAGAAGTTTTTGCTTCGACGCAGTTCCAGCATGAGCTCATTGGATTAAAGAAGTCTACGCTTCACGTTTCGCACTCATGTTTGCGGGCAATGTAGGTAATGCAAGACTGCAATATACCCTGTAACTAAAAAGGGCTAATGTATGAGAAGATAATATTACAGAACAGTTTTAGTGAGTGTATGTATGAGAATTTAGGAGAGCCTTAATTAAAAAATTAATTTTTATTTAATTTAATTTTTTTGTGATAGGAAATTAGTTTAAACTTTGCTTACATTATACATTCATACATATGTAAATACATACATACATACATCCTTCATTTCATCATTCATTCGTTTACTTATTCATTCCTTTCTGCAATTATTCATGCCATCATTCAATTAGTATTTCATACATGTACATACATGCATACATACATATTTACATACATATGTACATACATATGTACATACTTATATGCACCCTTCTGTCCTACTCGATTTCATGAGAATCGCAGAGTAAGGCGTCATAGAAAGATACGTTAACATTTCTTTTCATATTTCATAAATACATCATGCATACATACATACTCACGCTTATACAGTTATTCATACATACATATACAACCCTTGTGCTCCTCTTTCTATCTAGATCTTCGCCCTCTGCTTTATCTACTCCTCTTTTAAATCCCACATATGTACATACATATATAAGCCGTATTCTTAATAGATTTCCTTGCTTGCCTACGCTTTCATTACAGGGTATCTAAGGCAACCAATTACGCACACAAGACTTTGCCATGGAACGGAACTGGCGGCCTAATGCTTTCACCTGACGTCAGTGGACAAAGTCGCAGACGCAGCTGACGCTGACGCTGACGCTGACGTCGCGACACCGCGACGCTTAACATTTGCATTCAATGCGAAGCAGCAGCAAAAAGCAATTGGCTAAAAATAAATACACGTATGTAAGGTCGTTATCATTCACGGGACTAGCAAAAGCCCCCACTACAAAGCCCAACCCCCATCCCCCTCCCCAACCCAAAAAAAAAAAACAACAGTAAATCGAAGAAGAACAAGAACAGATACAGCAAGACAATAGAGCAGCGACACAGGCCACAATATGGAAATCAGTGAAGTTGTTTATCGAAACGATGTTTTTGGGCTGGCGAGCGAGTATGGGGCATACATAAATACCTAAGTATTTATCGGTCTATTTAGCCCTGATATCAGCGACAACAACAACAACAACAACAACAACAGCAGCAGGAAGCGTCACTTTTTTGTGGGCGTTTGTCTTTTTTTTTTTTTTTGCTTTTTTGTGCTTATCGATTTTTGGATTGTAGTTTTTTGTTAGTAAATTATGATGTCGTATCTGTTAGTATAGGTTATTATATCAGCAGCAACAGCAGCAGCAACAACGCTTAGCGATAAGACAGGAAACTTGATTACGTTGTTGCGGTACGTCAGTAAGTACGGCGGGGTGTTACCCGTGCGATAAGGCAGAGGATATGGATATGCAATTTTATTTTTAGGAATACATACAAATGTGGGGAGTTTTAAATATAGAATGAAATTTTATTAATTTAGATAATTTAATAATAATAAAAATATATTTATTCTTGTCATATTTTATATACATATGTATAAATTAAATAAATATATACTTAATCAGATTATTTCTTACTCTTCTAAATTGTAGTTCCAAATTATACTTAATTAAAACTTTATTAAAAAGTTTTTTTTTTCAGATTTCACCGCCCGCGCCTCAAATAGTCTCATTAAAAACTGAAAACTTGAAAAGAAAAAAGGCATTTTTCAAGCGACGCCGCGGGGCAATTTGCAGAAAAATGTGGCAAAGGTATTTTTTTTTTTTTTCGCAGCGGCAGGAAAATGCCAAGCGAAATATGTGTAGCAAATGCTGGCAATGCTGGGCGGGTAGGCGTGGCTGCCTGCTGGCTAGAAATAAGCGGAATTGCATTAAGTGCATCCGTTAGCAGGGTGGCAGATCTCAGTCTCTCTCTCTCTCTCTCTCTCTCTCTCTCTCTCTCTCGCTCTCTCTGTGTGTGGGGATAGCAACTGGCTGGCATCCTGTCGAGCTGTCACCTTGAGACACAGTTGCCTGGCATGTGGCAGAGGAATTCAAGGTTATGTTACAGATGGAATTAGTTCACTTACAGCGGCATTTTGATACAGTTAACTAGTAAATTGAGAAGGGGCGTGGCACGGAGCCAATGTCTTAGCCAACATGTAAAGCCCAAGGTAAGGCTACAAGGAAACTCAATCTCTTCCAGTTGCTTATCAAACTTCAATTTAGCTGAGACAATTTAAGTGTTAATATCAACACGATTATAACTGTGTGTGTGTGTGTGTGTGTGGGTGTGTGTGGGTGTCTCTGTGTGTGTGTGTGTGTTTGTGCGTGTGTCCATTTTAATGATATCATAAGCTTGGACAACATGGTCATTAATGGACATCAAACATAATGAACATCGAATGGCACACAAACGCACACATGAATAAGCGATAAAGTGAAGCGTCTGCTATGCGGGGTCAGACATGTCCTGTCTGTGCTTAAATTAGGCCTACACACACACGCACACACACACGCACACACGCACACACACACACACACGCACACACGCACACACACACACATGCAGATTAAAAGACGCCTGCGCGTAAGCTTTTCATGTAATAATATATAATTTAAATGAGGTCAAAAGACGAGCGTCGGAAAGCTGATAGCGTTGCGTTATGCCGAAAGGTGGCGAAAGGGGTGGCGGGATGGCGAGGGTGGGTCAAGCAGTTTAAGAGCCAGTTGTGAGCATGCATAATATTGATATCTTAATGAGCAGCGAAATTAATGGACTTTGGTGTGGGCGTAACTATAGCCAAGCGGCGAGCCACAGAGAACACATTCGAAGGGAATTGAAAAATCAAAAAGTGTTGACAGATTTAAATGAGGGATCTGTTATATGTCATAAATATGTGTGATATATACATAATTTATATAGAATTTTCATTAAATTGTATCATACATTAATTTCGATTGAACTCAAATGCAATGAAAGTGTTTTAAAGGCATTTACCAAGCTAAGTTTGAGCTCTAATTTAACTCTAACTCGACTTCAGATATATGTAGCTAAGCCTTGCTCAACTTGAGTAATACTTTTCTATAAATAGTTGAGTAACATGTCTGTTTAGCCTTAATCTGTCAGCTGTGTAGCTTTTCAGCTCTCGCTCTCTGCACTTCTTTGAAAATTGACAGCCGTTAATTATAGCAAAAAATTGAAAGAGAAAGAAAAGGCTCAGCCAGCAGCTAACCTAGACATACATATATTTCGAGCAATTGTCATAGCACCACTCACAAAAGAGAGAGGCGAACAAGAGGAGAGATAGAGAGAGAGAGAGAGAGAGAGAGAGAGAAAACCCGAAATGAAATGAAATGAAATCATATCATCATTAAATTCAGTTCAGCTGCGAAGCTCATTAAAATGGGTTTGGGTTTTGACCTGCTGCTGCTGCTTCTGCTGCTGCTGCTGCTGTTGGCGCAGCTCATAAATCATTTCAGTTTTCCGCTGCATTTTCATAAATTTAATGAGCATTAAGTGTGAGCATAAGAAGAAGTAGCAGAAAGACGAGAGCAACTGTGGGAGTTAATGGAGAGTTGGCGAAAAGCGTAACCAATACGTGGTCATCAGTCAGACGTAGTTCAATGTAAAACGATACGAGCACACACACATACACATACACATACATATACATACACACATACATACACATACTCACATGGGAACTGGGTCTGGGTTGTGGGTTGTGGGCATGACTGACGCTCAACTTGGGGCAACATTTCACACATGGCGGACAGTTTTGGTTGACAGCAAATCTGAATTTGATCAGAGCGCGCAAACATTAAAAGCGCAATTTAAAAAGCCAGAGGCGACGAGCACAAAAAGTGATTTATGAACGCCCACATGGAGCCACACAGCACAGCGCAACACACTGCACACACCACCCTGACCCACTACGCCCCACTGCTTAATTTCGACTGTCTAAAATTACACAAAAAAAAGCAACAAGAAAGTACTATTTATCTAGGGCTGTTGCCGACTATGAAGCACCCTAACAGCTGTATAGTGGTGTTCATGAAAATAGTAATGTTCATGAAAATAGTAGTGTTCATGAAAATAGTAGTGTTCATGAAAATAGTAGTATTCATAAAAATAGTAGTGCAATTGATCACTAAATGTAGCATTTGGTGTATTCAGTGACAAACACTAAATTTTGAAAACAATTTGATATTTTTTTTATTAATTTATAATTTTTGTTGTTCATGAAAATAGTAGTGGCTAATAAAAAAGGAAACGCAAACTATTTTAATGCATTAAAAAAAAAATATAATTAATTTTAAAAACTACTTAATTAGTTTTAACAACTTTTTAATCTATTAAAAAAAAATTAATTTATTAATAAAATAATTTAATTTTTTTTTACAAAACTATTCAATTTATTTTTTAAATATTACGTATATATTTTTTGGTTTAATACTTGTAATTTCATCTTGTTATTATAATTTATAATTTATTTATGGTTTTCTATATCAAAATTCAAAAATAATTTTTTGTTTTTCTTTATAGATCATCATATTTTGAATATATTTTAGCAATAGTTCACTTAAATGTACTATATAAGAGCGTAACTTTAAGTTCTTGCGTTTGATAAGAGCTCATTTAATTTAAATATAAAAAATATAAAAATTTGTATAGAAATGTAAAGAAAAATTGATTTTGTTGTTGGTTTTGCTGAGATCAAAATAAACCAAAAAGCTACAAGATTGTGAATAGTACTCCAAAAAGTCTCATAAAGCTTCATTCTATATGTAATACTATAATCTGTTCGATTGCGAACTATTCACTCACAGCTACACATAAAACAGAAGCCAGTCGGACTTTGCCAAGAGATTCAAGCGCATATAATATACACTCATATATATATATATATATATATATATATATATATATATATATATATAGCTCTCTCACATACATTCCCTAACCCACGCCTATCAAGCTCATGCATTACAGGGTATTCACAAAAAAATAAAAAAAAAACGCAGGAAATGAGTAAAGCTGATAACGCGGCGTATGCGCAATATATGCGCTTAGTCATGCTGAAGGTGTGGGCGAAGGGGCGCGGACATTGCTAAAATATTGACTTAGTTGTTGCCGTTGCTGCTGCTGTTGTTGCTGCTGGTGCTGGTCGCAACTTTTCTAATTTCTAAACACGCTTTAAAAAATCAAAAAGGTGAATAACGACAACAACAACAACAACAACAAAATGGCACGAAAAAAGAAATCGTATAAAGTAGAAAATGTGGAGCAGACGCGTAAATTGGCAAAGTACGCGACAGGCTAAGGGCGGTTGGTGCTGCAGAGGGGCTGGGTGGGCGTGAGGGGGCTTATTGAAATGGCAGCCCTTTGTTTGGCTTTTGACTAACCGGGACGCCACTTAACGCTTCCTGCCGCCATTTCGGGTTAAGCCCCAACAACAGGATATTTTCTCTTTTTTTTTTTGTTTGTTGCTCTCTCCTCTCGTTCGCCCGACTTGTTAAAAGTGTCAATTTTCGCTTTAGGACGCGTGGGCGCCCCAAATAGCTGGGGCGGCAGCGGGGCCTGTAGACAAGTGGCTGCTCTGTTTGTTTATGCTCACATGAGGCGGACAGCAGCAGCAGCAGCAGCAGCGGGTATAACAAGGCGCTGAAAGGCGCAAGGTACAAGGAATACAGCGGCTCCCGCTGGGAGCTGAAACTTGAAGGAGGGCGCCGAGGGCAGAGGCGTTCGAGGGGTTTTGGTTTCATGTCCATGTCGCGAGAGCTGTGACAACGTCGGGGGCTTATTGTGTTACACACACATACACACACACACACACACACACACACACACACACACACACACTGACATACAGGAGCTGCTGTCACTGCTGGAGCTGGCTGTCAGCTACTTTTTACTCCTCTGACAAAATTGCCAATTAAAACGTGCCACAAGCTTGGGGCATGCAGCACGCCTGTTATTTTTTGCCATCTTCTTACTCTCCTTCTTTTTTTTTTTAGTTAACTTTGAGCCGATTAAGCGGCAGGCAAACAAAGCTGGGCGACAGGGTTGCCGCCTTTATTGCAGCTGCTTTAGCTAATAGTTATGCAAAGGTAGCCAAAGCCTTTAATAATTAAGCACGAAATTGCAGCGTTTCGTGTTGCCTTTTCTCTCTCTCTCCCTCTCTTTGTTTGTTGTTTATTTCATTTTTATCTTTTTTCCTAATTTTTTTTGACTGCTGATTAAAGGATCGCAAATTGCAGAGGGCGGGCGGGCAGCTTGTTGCTGTTGTTAATGCTGGCAAGCCAAGTGTTGTTTGCTACTTACCCACACGCTTTCTGGCATTGGGTTTGCACTCAAATTGATTGTGAAACTTACCTGCAAGTAAAAGAAAGAGAAGAAAAAATGCGTCTCTATAAGTTTTTTGTTAGTTGCAAAGAGCTTTAAGCTAAAGTGCAATGCGCATAGAGAGGTCGTAATGTAATTAATTGCCTTTGCTTAACCTTCAATCTTTTAGACTAATTTCAAGAATTTTCAGTTTGCATTGTTTTACAAATAGGTTTGAGGTCAAAGAGACTGACTGAGTTAAGCATAGCGGGGCGGTTTAGCGATTTAATACGTCTATTTCTTCAATATATTAGACTAACTTCCTTAACTTTCCATTTGCAATGCTCTAGAAGCTGAAATGGGCTGCTTGAGAGTCCTATAGAGAGGCAGTCAAACAATTGAGTTCTTCTGAAGTTATATTATACTGCACAGATTTGCTGTACATTGAATTAGTATCACTCCACAAAAGGTTAAAGCATAAGTAGCATGCTTGAGAAGCGCAATGAAAGGCGCTTAAGTCATACAATATTTCTATTTCTACAATATTTTATACTAAGTGCCCGAAATTTCATTCACCTCTGCCGAACTAGAGCTTTAAGCATGTGGTACAGTAATTGAAAAGCGCAAAGAGAGATAGGTAAATCATTGAATTTCATCACTTAAGCACAAGTTTATAACAATTTCTTAAAAATTTAATTCACATTGCTCTACTAAAGGTTGAAGCGTAGGTAAACCTCTTGAGTAGCGCATAGATTGGCAGTTTGGTACTTGAATACCTCAACTTGTTCTGCTAATGCCCTAAAAATTGTATTTAAAGTGTTTTACATAAGCTGCTATATCTATATATATCTGCACCCACACTCCAACGCAGCTGCCCATTGATTTGATTTGCACTTGAATTGACCTTTCATTCGCATTTCTACTTCTGCCTAAGCACTTAGCCAAATGCTTTTCTATTTGCTGTTAGTACAATAAGTTTTTGTTTTCACTTCGCTCATTGCCTATCAATGTATAGAACAAGAGCAATGTAGATAAATTATAATTCATCTATCAAAATCAAATATTTTTAGCCATAATTGACAAGGCTGCCAACGTAGACTTCAGCTTCAGAGTCTACAGAAATACGTCTCGTTCTTTTGGGTCTCTGCTCATTTGTTTTGGTCAACATTAAAAGAAATAACAATTTGTCAAACAAATAAGCAAAAGGTATCAAATGGAAACAAAACAAAAGAGAAATAAAAATAAGAGAGAGCAAGCAAGTGAGTGAGAGAGAGAGAGAGAGAAAAAGTCAAATCTCGACTCAATTTGAAAAGGATGATGCTCCAGTTTTAGGCATATGACAAAAGTGTAGAGCAGAGGCATTAAAGAGGGTCGGTACTCTATACATTTATAGTTAGACAGAGCGAGAGAGAGACAGAGAGAGAGAAATGCAAATATTGATTGATGTGCGCTTTGCGCCAGAGGCAAACACAAAGATTGATGATTGATAGTGTCGCATAAATATTAACAATTCATGACGCACAATCCGGTCAAACAAATCGGCGAGCCGAGAAGATGGAAAGAAGTTGACTTCGTTTGAGAACATAGAACGTGCTGAAAGTTGACAAGTCGTTTCGCTTCGCAACGAAACGAGAAAAGAAATCTCACGCAAAAGTCATAGAATATTAATGAGAAACTTTTGTGGATACTAGGTTTATCTGTGTGACTCTGCTTATACATATATGTGTGTGTCTGTCTGTGTGTGTGTGTGTGTGTGTGTGCCCCCACAAAAGGTGTTGAATGCAACAACAATCAATGCGAATCGCCTAGGCCAGCGCTTGGACACGCAACGCCACAAGACAATGCCAACATCGAGCATGAGCCTGGATCTCAAATCTCAACAGAGTTGTCTAAGCTGGAAACGCCTTGCTGCATACATTGAAGCGCTTTACATGCAGTGGACGGGCGGCGGGGCATGACAGTGACAATGGGTGTTGCATGCACAGAAAAGAAAAGAAAAAAAAAAGAAAAATAGTTCGAAATATGAAACTGAGAGACAATTGCTGGGGGTCGAGTCTATACGAGGGTTTCGCCTGGGTTTAGGGTGCAAAGTTTTTTTCTCTTCTATTTTTGGCTTGAATTTTACACACTTTTTTCTCAGTGTTTTTTTTTTTTTTGTTGCTGTTGCGATTTCTGCATTTCAGTCACGTTTGACATTCATATTTGTTTTGAAATTACGAGCAACAGTAGCAGCAGCAGCAGCAACAACAGAGGCAAACGGAAGTGTGAACAAAAAGAGCGCGTGGGCGCTGCAATGAGAATGCGTGCAGGGGTCAGGTGGGACCCAGGAGGGTAGCGGAGGGGTGGGGAGGAGGCAGTCAGTGCGTGCAACATGGGTATTATAGCGTATTCCTTTACTTGTTGTCGCTGCAGCGAGTTTCTCGTTTAACTTTGTTGACACTTCGTTTGATGAACTATCCTCCTAGCTACCAACTCCATAGAGTTCACTCTCACTCGCTCTCTCTCCCTCTCTTGGTCTCTCTGTCTCTCTGTCTATCATTCTGTATGGCTTTATGCTGTGCCCTGCTGCGGGGAATTGTCATAATTGAATATGTCTGCGTCTTCGTTACGGTCTCCTGAGCGAGAGTTTTATGCAGCCCGTTTTGAATTTCTATCGCCTGGGCGAAAGTGCAAAAGCGCCAATTCGATTGGGACTCTGCTAGCGTTTCGTTTTGGGCATTAAGGAAAATTGAAAATGAACCGACAGATGATTGAGACAGCGACAGAGCGAAAGCGAGAGAGAGAGAGAGAGAGAGAGAGAGAGAGAAAGGGAGAGCATGTTGCCTGGGGAATAGTTGACAGTTGATTGTGAGCCATAACGTGACCCTACACAGCTCAATAACATTTCACAAAGTGTGAACTGCGCAAAATGAAAGACGTTCGTTCACCCGTTCATGCAAATAGCAACAACACAACGATAACTATGACAAAATTCTGCAATACGACCCTGGCTTATATGCGAGTATTTCATTAAAACTTGGCATTTTGCTCCGACTGCCATAGCGACAAGACCCCACCGACTTGCGAAACTCGAGACTCGAGCAATTTTTTATGCTTTTTGATTTTAGTTTAAAACTTAAACTTTGATCAAATTTTAATTTGGGAATATTTTTGGTGTAAATGTATCAAATTTGGCTATGAATCAATTTCAGCTGATAAAGTTTATGTTGACTAAGGTATGAGAAGAGTCTTTTGGGCTGATTGAGCTGCTGACTTCAGTAGAAAACAATTGCCTTAAATAAGGAATAAACAAGGATTTGAATATTTAGGTAAATTAACTGTGATGTGAACTGTCACTACTAATTGAATTGATTTTTATGTTTGAGATTATTCTGAAGCAGAATTTATCTGTTTTATTATAATGCTCTTAATATCTGAATTTGCTATATTTTTATTTATATTTTTTTTTTTTATTATTTATTAAATTGCATTTATTTATCCAACTATTTATGTATATATTGATTTATCTTTTAAACTATTTATCTTTATATTTGTTAATTTTTAAAAATTTATCTATATATTTATTTATCTATTTTTATAATTATTATGAAATATTCGCTTTATTTGAATCATTTTTATTTTTTTTACAATCATTATTATTATTTTTTAATTATTTAAATAATAAATTTATTTAATTTATTATTATTATTATTATTACTTATTAAATTATATTTTTTAAATTTATTAAAATTCAAAAACTACTTTGAAGAGTTTGCTCTATTTAAATAAATTGTGATTACACAATATTTAAATTTAAGTCTTTTATAATTCTCGCAGTTTTTTATTTGGGGCTTCACATAGTATAAAATATTTATGTCTTCTTCGGCTCTGGCACACACTTCTGCAGCTGCCAACACCTTTGCCAAAAGTCGGCAAAGCCCTAGCTGCTGCCGTTGCACCTCCCTTCGGCTTACACTCGCAATGGCAGCTGAAACGCGCAAAACATTTAATTTCAATTTGGCTCGAAACGCAGCAGCCATAAAAACAAAAACGAGACAAAAAAAAAAAAAACGAAATAAAATAAAATAAAATAAAATAAGAGCAGCAGAAGCAGAAAAAGGCAACAATGGGGCGGAGGCAATCGAGTGGCATAAAGCCCAACTACGTATGAGCACTAGAAACTTGCACTTTATGCATTAATTCAAAAATCGTGTTCCACGGCCAACCGCAGCCAGCGAGAAGAGTCGCTTAACTCCCGTCCTCTCCCTCTCTTAGTCACTCTGTCACCCCACAAAGGTTGGCAGCACTGGCGCCGGCATGTGTGAGTGTTGCCAACCAGCCAAGCGAACCAACCAGCCAACCAGCGAGAGGGCGAATGAATGCCGACAAAACTTGCTTAAAACAAAACCCAAAAACCGAGCAACCTTTGCTCAAACGGGAGAAGTTCAAGCCCAGCGGCTGTTGCTGCACCTGCCCCAAAACAAAAAATTGTTTCAACAACAATAACAAGAACAACAACAGCAGCAGCAGCAGCAGCAGCAGCAATGCGTGCTGAATGTTGTGAACTTACGGAGCTGCCCTCGGGGCGTGCCAAAAAAGTTGGCACAGCGCACAACTTTAAGGAGCCGTAGCAAAAACTTTCCTCACGCAGTTTCTATATTATGTGCGAAAATATTTGAGCCGAATTAAAAGGGAGATAGAGACAGAGACAGAGACAGAGATAGGGAGTGAGAGAAAGAGAGAGAGAGAGGGAGACCGGGAAGGCAGCTAGTCCGTGCACGTATGCAGCGCACGCGACGCAATTATCCTGAAGGAATTTCTTAATTTTTTTGTGCGGCCGACGCCTCGAGTATCCCTAAAAAAACAAGAAGAAGAAGAAGAAGAAGATGTAGAGCGGCAGAGCAACTGGAGTTTGGCAAGTAGTCCTGTGGCAGGACGACGTGTCAGCAGCTTTTGTTGTAAATACCATTAAGTCGGCAGCGTACGTGCCAAATGGCTGTTTAATTATGGCTCAAACACAGCACTCAGCCCAGGTCGGAGTCGAACTCAAAGTCGAGCGACTGCACTGAAGACACCCAAAAGTCTGAAGTTGTCTGCGCTTGATAACTATATTTGATATTAAAATTATAAAAAAAGAGATCGGAACTAAAATATATAAAAACTAAAAAGAGAGAGAGAGAGAAAGAGAGGAACAGAGAGAGAGAGGCAGATAGAGAAAATAAAATAAATTAAAGTGCATCAAAAATTTGCGCTTGGCTGCGTTTTAATGAGCTGCTGAGCGAGGGGCGGGCGGGTGGTCGAGGGACAGCGCCGTCTACAGTGAAACGTGTGAGTTATTAGACCGAAAGTTAATGAAGCAATCGCTGGCGAGCAACGGCAGAGCGAGTGGGGGCGACGTCTAGGTAGACAGCGTCTAAGAACATTCAGCATTAGCGCAAAAAGTTGGCAAACATATTTAAGCTGTTGGCTTTGGCTTTTGCTTTGGCTCTGCCATCGGCAAGTTTGTTTGAAAAGTTGATTGGCCCTCAGAGAGCGTTTTCCAAGTGGATGAAAATGATGAAAATTAACAGAAAATACACAAGTTATATAATTATTTTTTATGCCAGAAATAAAAATTTAAAAAAAAGAACAGAAAAAGAAGTTTGCCATTCGAATGTTGCACAAAAGTTAGCGAGCAATTTGCATCAGGAAAAAAATCACAGGTGAAAAGGTAATCAAAATAAAACTTTCCATTAAATACAAACAGTCTAAAGAAAGAGAGAGAGAGAGAGAGAGAAAGAGAGAGAGAGAGAGAGCTGTGTATATAAATAAAGCCAAGTTATTAAGTTGCCACAGATTGAACGCCTATTTATAGACTTTTGTTAAATGCTTATTGTTTTTCTTTGCGATTCTCATATATATTTTTAGTAAAGGTCAAGTGCTATGCATATAGATTTTGTACACAGAGCTGCCTCTATGCCAAAGCTGATTAACTTGCGAGTCTCTCTCCTGGCTACCTCTACTTCTCTCCTTCTGTTTCTCCATTTCTCTGCCTCTCTCTCGCTCTTTCACAATTGAATCAATCAGTTACTGCATTCTCATGTATCTGCTCGCTGCAACTCGCCCTCCCACACTCACTCACTGAGAGCAATATAGAGTTCATGAGAATCGCCAAGAAAGGCGACATTTGCAAATCTTTATTGCACAACTTTCAGCAATATCTTTGGCGAACTCTCAGCGCTGGCGCTGTTTCCCATGTCGGCAAATGTTGCTCAACTTTGAATATTATTTCTAATTTTCACACTTGCCATCCCACTTGCCACCTCCCACGATTTATACACATAATGCTCGAAGCTGTTTAGGGGTCTCTGACCGGGTGCATTTACAAAAAACTTTTGCTTCAGCTGGAGAGCTGGCATCTGGCAGCTGGCAACTGGCAACTGCCAACTTTTAACTATTACCAACAATTATTTTGTCTAGTTAACTGTTCGAAAGGAGTTGAAGTGCGACACGGTTGGCACCTCATCAAGCAGCACCTTAGTGCACACACACACACACATACACAAGGAAGCACCTGCCCCTACATAGAATATGCAATTTGCGTAAACATTTATTACGCACTCAAAAGTTGTATGCAACTTTCTGTTGCAAGTTCTTTTTTTTGTGTGTCTGGTGTAGGGGGCGTGGCAGACAGACAGCCAGACAGATACTCTGCATAATTTTATGATGACAATTAATTTCAGTTTTGCGTTTGCAGCAAACAAGCTGCACTTGCAACCTTCCCAGCACCGCCTCTCGCCACCGCTGGCGAATTGCGGCGAATTGTGGCAAATGTCTTAATCATTGCGGAAATGCTCGCAAATTACTTGAAGAGCGTGCACTTGAAAGCCAGCCGCCCCCTCGCAAATTCCCTTGCTATTTCTTGGAATTTCTTGACTGCCCCATTTTGTAGCTGCAACAATGGCAACTAGTTGGGTGTGTGTGTGTGTGTGTGTGTGTGTGTGTGTGTGTGTGTGTGTGTGTGTGTGTGTGTGTGTGTATGTGTGAGTGTGTGTGTGTGTGTCTGTGAGTGAGTGTGTGTGCGCGTCGCTTTACATTTTGTGGTTGCAGCTGCTGAATTGTTGAAGGCGGTTGCTTTGCCCCGTTTCGGGTATCTTGTGGGCTGCGTGTTTGCCTCTTGAGCTTAGATGCCAGCCAGCTTGCCCCAACCAACTAACCCCCTCCCGTTGCACCCTTAAAAAAGTTTTTGGTCGTTTCATAAACTGCCTGCCTGACTGCCTGAGTGGGCTGCCTGTCTGTGCTTAACCCGCTCGCCATGGGCCCGCCCTTCCGCAGCCTCCTCCAAATAATCTTCGCTTTATCTGCGGCTGCGGCGCTATTTGCATTTTAGTACATCTGACTGCCACGCCCTCACGCAGCTTGTCGCCTTTTTATTTTGTGTTTTGTCTTGATCGTTGAATGCTCATTATTCTTGTTGTTTTTCTCGGCCCATTGTTGTTGTTGTTGTGCCAAGTATTTGCAACTATTTGCAAAGTAATTTCACGAGTTTTGTTGTTCGATTCTCGGCAAAACTTTTTCAACCCCTCTTAAGCGTTTTAGGGGTTGGGGCCGGGTTTGGGGGCGCTAGCCTGTGTGCCTATTGTATTTTACTTTTGGTTTTTGCTTCCGCCCTCCACTTTTTTTTAGCTGTTATTGTTATTGTATTTGCCGGCGACTCGTGCGATATTTGAAGTTTTTGGCTTTTGCGGTTTCTGTTTCGACTGTGTTTTCCACTGCTTTTTTTTGCTTCTCAACTCAGGGCCATTTTATTTAGATTGGAAGTTTTTCGGGTTTCCTGGCTGAAACCTTGAACAGTATTTAAGCGGGAAATGGGCAGCAGAAAAAGTAAAGTTTTATTTGTTATTTAAATGAAAGCAATATGAAATTGAGAGTATTAGCAGGAGCAGAAAGCGTTATGAGTGGGAGGAAAGGAGGGAGAGAGAGAGAGAGAGTGAGTCTTGAAGATGGAGCAAAGCTAAGGCACGATAAGTCTTTGGAGTAGTATAAAGAGTTAGAAGAGTCAAAGACAAATATTTTTCAAGAAAAACTTCTTTATCAAACATTCAATATTAAATAAATGCTTTAAGAGGCGCAAATCTGTTGGCTGCAGTAATTAAACTGTCCTGAAAATACTCAAGCAAAAGGGAAAAAGGACAAAAAGCAAATGAAAAGGTTATTTATATCACACATACGCCCCATGGGGCGACAAAAATATATGTTAAAGCACAAACGAAACCTTTTTATTTTTATGTTGCTAACGATGCCCCAAATGTATTTGAGAATTTTGCTAAAATTGTATTCACACACACACACACAGAGAGAGAGAGAGAGAGAGAGAGAGAGAGAGAGAGAGAGAGAGAGACACAAAGAGACACAGACAGACATACAGCCTCGCCCAATTGCTGTGAGGCTTCAATGTCAAGCAGCTGGTGCCCAAGCGTGGGCGCCTGAACAAAAAATCACACAAAGAACATATGGCGCGCCGAGAGTTCTATAGCTTTAAATTACGCACACGCATGTATATATATATATATACATATATGTGTATATATATATATACAAATATATGTATAGGTATGCCAGCTATAGCAAAGATCAGGAGCACAAGCTGAATGAAGGCAAACGCTGGCTGGTTGGCACAACATGTTGTTGAGGCGTTGTAAAAATGAAAAATAAATAACAATCAGACAAAAATCAATATTGACAAGGATAGCAGAGGGCAGTAGGCAGCAGGGGCAGTGGACAGCGGACAGCGGGCAGCAGGTGCCAGGATATAACTAAAAAAAAAACATGTACAAAGCGCCCACAGACGAGAGCTGTACAACTAAAGCTGAACTAAAGCCAATGCCATATGTTGCCAGCGCGCATTATAAAAAGTTTTCTTACAGCTGTTGTTGTTATTATATATAAATATATATACATATATTTGTAAATATATAAATATATATAGTAAAGTACGGAAAAGTTTTTTAATCAAGTGTAAAACATTTGTCACACTTTCTTTTCTTTTCTTTTCCTTTCTTTCTTCTGTGTTGTTTTTTGCGCGTTCTCTTAATGTCAATCACAGTTGCTGTTGCGTGTCCTGCGGCTGTTGCACTGACAACTTTATTTATTTTTGCTGCAGCTGCTAGCGAAACAGCTGTTGCACGCACACACACGCACACACACACACACAGACACAGTTATGGGGACGCGTTGCGTATGCAATATGCAAGCGTTTATTGGATTCTGTTTTCTCTTTTTTTTTTTTTTTTGTTGCTGGGCTCGCTTGACTGTGTCGCACTGTTTGTTGAGGCTAGCGCACGCACATTATGCTTCGTACGTTGTCAGATGCTAACTGAAGCTACGCAGCGTCGACAAACAGCAGAAGGACAACGACAAGGACAGCGACGGCGACGACGGCGGCGACGCAGCTGCCAGCATCGATGATTGAATGCCGGCAACAGGCAGCAGCAAAAAAAAGCTGAAGCTGCAGCTGCTGTGCGTGGCAAAAGGGCGGGCGGGGCGGGGCGGGCGGTGTGGGGCGGTGCGGTGCGGTGCGGTGCGGGGCGTGGCATGAAAGTCAACAACAAGCGCATATTCAACTGGACCTGCCAACCTGTTGAGCAACAAGTTGAGAGGCCCAAGGACTCGCACTCTCTCCCTCGCTCGTTGTTTTGTGTGCCGTTGTCAATGTCATTGAAAAGGACTGGGCTGCCTGAAGCGGGCATGAATGAACACGCACTGTGCACACACACACACACACACACGCACACACACAGGCAGTCACGAGCTGGCTGTAATTGGTGCGCCCATAAGTATGCAGCAGAGCTGAGCAGCTGTCGCCATATTCCTTTGGGTGTGCGCTGCTTGTCCACTTCCAGATTGGCGACGTCTTTTGCCACTGCCTCAGCCTCATCCGCTGCTTCTTCATTTCTTTTTCTTTTTCTTTTCCTTTTTCTTTTTGCTGTGCCATTTTTGTGCCGGATATGCCGCTGACAGTCAATTAATAAAATGTTCAGCGCTCGCACAGCCAAAGGGCGTTTTCACTTCTTTTTTTCTATGTTT
Source organism: Drosophila anceps (assembly GCA_035045945.1). Taxonomy (NCBI): domain Eukaryota; kingdom Metazoa; phylum Arthropoda; class Insecta; order Diptera; family Drosophilidae; genus Drosophila; species Drosophila anceps. Next base: position 783,896 of record JAWNON010000038.1, read on the forward strand.
TTTTTTTCTTCTTTTGCTTCTGAGGCTCGCTCTCTGTCAACGCATTCATTTCAATTGCTCAAGTGTCTCTGTGTGTGTGTGTGTGTGTGTGTGTGGGCGTCAAATGCGTCATCGAAGCTGTCAGTGAGTGAGTGTGTGTGAGGCTGTGAGGGTGTGTGGGTGTGTGTGTGTGTGTGTAGCCTAATTAACATGAAGAGGCGTGCTAAACTTTACGACATTTACATTTTTTTTGTCATTTCGCGCAACTTTGATGAGGCGTGGGTTTATGGTTCTATATACGTGAAATGGTTTCATATTTCACTAAATTGCATAAGCTGGGCAAATATTCTACCCAGCAGCCATTAACGGAGAGTGCTATAAATATTCTATAAGTCAAGGAACAGGCACATCGAAGGCTTACAAATTTGCAATAGCAAATTTCTTTTAAATTTCATTGATATCTGGACAAAAATGTCAAATATTTAAGGTAGTTTAATAAGCCATTTTAGCTGCTTAATAAATCATACGAGTTAATTCCCTTAAATACTTTGCCATCGCGAACAAATGTAATTTCCGCGCTGCACATAACACACTTCACGGCATTCGCAATCACACATTTGTCACACACACACACACACACACACACACTTACACGCACACAGAAACACATTTATATTTAATTATAATCTCCTGATGCAAAACCACGAAAAGACTCGTAATACAAAATCATTTGCAAATTCCCCCCGGCCCCGGCCCCGGCCGTCGTCAGAAATGTTGTCAACCTACGCTCCCTTGACGACAACAAGGCGGTCGTTATCATTAGCTTAGTATTCCCAAAACATATGCCAAATAATACAATAAAAGGCAATCAGCAACAGCTGCGACGCATTAGCACACACTCATACACACATACACACACACACACAGGCAGGCAGACAGACACAAATATAATTTAGACGAGGCCAAAGTCAAAGCAAAAATGCAAAATTAGTTTTTGGGGCAAATCAAATTTCATTTGTGACCGCAAGAAATGTACCACTGTGCGGGTGTTACTCTTTGTGTGTGCGTGTGTGTGTGGTAGTTGGAGCAACAACTGTGCCGCCTGTAGCCACAATTCACAGCAGTTTGCGCTCTTGCCAAAATAAAGTTCTCTTTGGGCCACTCAACAGTCGTCGACGCAACACATCGCCAGCGGCAGCGACAATTTTGTCGCCACCAACAAAAAAAAAAACAAAAAAGAATGTAAACGAACTAAAGAGCAGCCAGCAACACCAGCTGCGAGCCAAAGAGTTTTGCAATCGTTGTTGTTCGCTGCTCTCTCGTCTCGTGCGCCAGGGCTAAGAACATGCTTCCGGTTGGCTGAATGGGCTTCGAAGCGTTGCGAGGCGAAGCGTAAGCATGGCGTTTTGCTAAATGTCAAGGATACAACAACAACATCAGAAACAGCAACAGCAACAGCAACAACAACAACAACAACAACAGTAGCAACAACAAGTACAAACAGCAGCTTCCACAAGGACAGCAACAGCAACAGCAACAGCAACGCAATTGAATGCTGTAATTAATTATAGTGTAGCATACATTGCGGCGCTGCCGAATACAAAATGGCTGCATTGCTAAGTCAGAAGGGGTGAGGGACAGTGAGAGAGGGAGAGAGGAAGTGAGCTGAGTGGGTGGTTGCTTGTTGTTATTGTGGCAGCACGCTAGCAATGCATCAGTTGCGCATTAGAAAGTAGCTCACTATTTGCATACGCCTTAGCAGCAGACGGCAGCAATTGAATTTAAGACCAGCTGAAACTAGATTTAGCCAAGTTCAAATAAGAAACAAGTTATATATTCAGCTGAGAATAAGGATATTATAAAGATATATTATTATATTTCTTATGGGAATTCTATATTTGATATGGAAATATAGTCTAGATGAGCTGTCTGAGCAGCTTGGTTTTGAAGACAACTGAACAACGAGGATCATCTGAGGCTATACGTGTGGATGAGCCGCAAAACTTAGTAATATATCTTAGGTTGATAGGTCTCTTTAAGTATAACCTCTTCTCTAATATATAAAAATATTCTTTTTATATTAAAACAACTGCCTAACTCTAATAGCATTCAAAATTGAGCTATACATATATGCAAACAGACAACAGACAGAGTGCTAGACGCACAAGCGCACAGGTCAATGGAACAGCGGCTGGACGGTTTTACTTACAAAGACATTTATTATTGATTATTCAATTTTACCTAACCCAAATTTACTAGCAGAATAAAGAATTTTATTCCAGCTAATCCACTAGTAACACTAGCTCATATTCTAGTTTACATTCAAGCTACGGACGGAAGGAGATAGCTAAATGATCTTCTTCCATTACCTTGGACTCTAAATTAGTATATGGAATAGGCATACATAGCTGAGTATAAACCAGTTAGTTAGTTAGCTGTCTGTTGCGATCAGTTAAGCTGGTGTCTGGACAAGGCTTATTAACAGCTAAACATCTCTTGTAGAAAACTTTCTATACACATACATCCAAGACAAATTCACGCTACGTTCTGCTCTCTCTTCTGAGTCTCCCACATGCTGAATCATAGTCAATCTTAGAAACCAATTATTTACGATCTGTGCAGCGCTTTAAAAGTCATACAACAATTCACTTACTATAAAATGAAACAAATGTCTTTCACAAACACTAAAAATCTCTTTAAGACACATTTAAAAAACACTTTAAGCGGCACTCAAATCAATGAGATAAGCGTAAAGCATTTGTGGATACATCTGCCATTTCGCGATTGATTCACGCTAAATAAGTTAAAGCAATTAGCGTGTGTTTTGTTACTTTTGCTTAATCTCGTAATCGCAATTGGAAATTTCATTTGGGGTTTTGCGCTTTTTGACGTCAGCGTCAGTGTTAACAGCAATTGGCGAAATGTGTTTTCTATTTATAAACGAGAAAAAAGGGTAGAAAAAGCGCAGAACGCACGACTTACGCAGCGGGGCGACAAAATGCCATCAATCAAACGGGTAAGCGGAAAGACACCAAAAGAAATGGAACCCAAATATATAAAAAAAGAAAAAGAAAAACATCGAGAGAGACGAGAAAAACAAAGAGAAATGAATGCAAATAATAGAAAAAGCAAGAAAAAGGGTCGACAAAACGACCAACAACAAAGGGCAACGTAAAGAATCGCCTGACAATTCACGTCAGAGTTCCAGTCACAGTTTTAAGTGCTTAGAAGGGGGCGTGGCCAGAGGTTTGAGGCTAGAGGCTAGAGGCTAAAGGGGGCAGCGCCAGACACTGCTAGGGCAGTCGAAAATTAAATTAAAAGCGTTTAGCATTCGTGTTGCATACTTTTCGGCTGTCAGCGCAAAATGATGAAAGCCGAAAATGAGACGAGCCAAGCGCCGACTGAAAGAGTGAACAGAACAAGCAGCAGTGGCAGCAGTCCAGGAACTTGTCAGGATGCTGCTGAGCTGGCATTTAAAAGCAGACAACATGGGGGGCGTGCCACAAAGTGTGTATATGTGTGCTGCCTCGCTTGTTGCACGCAGTTAGGGAGCACACACAGTTGTGCGGTTATGTTTGTGCCATGCTGTGGCACACATGGGGCAACATGTGGCACTGGCAGCATCAGCAACTACAACAACAACAGCAGCAGCAACAGCAGCAACAGCAGCAACAATAACAACTCGTATAGTCGGCAAAGTTTTGTGCCTTTGTCTCGTTGCGTTTCATTTGGTTCGTTAAGCGTCTTTGCCGCCACTCAAATTGCGGCAAAGTTAAGTAAAAAATCTGACAGGCGGCTCGCAAATGTGTCGCTCATTAAGGCAGTCAGGAGCAATAGCAGCAGCAGCAGCAGCCAGGAGCCTAGGAGCAATCAGCAGCCAGGCGTTTCAGACCCAGACCCAGACACACATAGACACACACACACACACACATGCACTCACATGTGCTTAAGTTGTCACAGCAAAGCACAAAACTCGTAACTGAAACAGTTGGCGCCGGGACCACCCGCCAGTTGGTACCGCCTACAGGCCACGTCTGCCCAAGCCCCCAAAAATCCTGGCATAGTCGTGAGCCGTGCTTTGAGTTAATTGAATTCGGCGTAGTTTAAGTTATACGGCAAAGTCATAAACTTGCGCATATGCGTAAAACTCTGCTCGCAGCTCGCAACTCTCAAGTCTGTGGCTGCGGCTGTCATATATACTATACATGCCGTTATTTATATACTGCCAGCACGCATACACACACACACACAGAGAGAGACTCACACACACACACACACACACACACACACACATACACATGTAAGGCTTTTAGTGCCGCCTTTTGCTTTGCATCAAAACTCGTGCCGCGGCACTTAAAGTGCTTTATTATTTGCAAAGCGAACGGAATTTGAGCAGCCAGCAACAACCATTACTTATGGTTATATTATAAACGGAAATACCTTCTCTGTCCGCACACCCTGGCCCATCTCACAGCAAGTTGCATGCAACATGAAGTTCCGAAGAAATTGCAAAGAGTAGCTATTGAAAGGAGACGGAGAATGACGCTGCTTACAGCGAGATATTAGGCAAGCAAAGCTTACAAAATAATCTACTTAAAATTAATAATAAATAATAAAAATAAAGCATAATTAAAATAGAATATACAAAGATTCAAAATGTATCTAAGTCTATTTAAGCTATGCAGAAATTGACTTAGGTAAAAGAATTTCATAAAGGTAAAGGTAAAGGTAAGCGTATAATAATATAATAATAATATAATTGAATAAAATATAATATAAAATTTAATACAATATTCTTTAGTATAATTTATTATAATTTATATAATATAATATAAGTTTCATAATTTTTTCGAGAGAAAAATAGTTTCTTTTTCCGCACTACTTTACTTCAGTTTTGCAGCACTTTTATACAAACGAGTCAAGCATATAGTAATTCCCCGCATTTAACTTAAAGTAAGCAAATTTCTACTGGGAACAAGAAAAGTTTCTTGCATAAACCATAAACTCTCTATGGCAGAACTTATATTTCACTTCCTTTTCAAAAAGTCGCAGCTAACTAACTGTTTGCTATGAAACTTCAGACATCATAAAGTCAACAGCTGACAGCTTTTGATATAGTGCAAAAATGAGGAAATAAGAAGAAAAACGAAGAAGAAGAAGAAGAAGAGGCAGCAGCAGCAGCAGCACAAGTGTGAAAAAAGCGAAGCAACTTGTGTGCATATGACTTATATACACAATACTCTATAAATACATATACATACATATATATTTATATATCACATACATGCATGAGTGTGAGTGTGTCAGTGTGTGTATGTGTTTTCGCACTATAAGTGCGGCACTTCCGCTACAAGCCACAGCAAATGGGAGCCATCTTCATGTGGCAGCCACAACTTAATACCACTTTAAATTACTTTCATTTCCGTTTTTGTTATTCCAAGCGCGTCCTCCAGTGGCTGCCACAGTCGCGTTCCTAATGTACCACTAAACCACCCACCCCAGCCACCCAGCCACCCAGCCACCCAACCATCCACATTTACCCGCTGGGTAGCAAAGCTGCTTGCGCTGCTTCTTCTTGTTTTGCCTGTTTCAGTTTCATTTCGAGTTTTGAGGCATTGCTTATTCTTAATTAAGTTGTGCGCCACAGAAATACTTGCAAACACTTTTTGTAGCCCCTAAAAAGTTGCTGTTGTTGCTCAACAACAACAGCAGCAGCAGTAGCAGCAGGAACAACAACATCAACAACAGCTGCGACTTTGTCTGGCGTTGAACTTTGCACTTGACATGTCTACGACGAGGTGCGTGACACGAGTAGTCCGCCCATAGCTACGTCCTATCTGCTCCTACTCCTGCTCCACCTTCCAGCTCTAGCTATCTGCTGCGCTACAAAGTCAGGCTGTGAAAAATTCATAACTATAAAAATAAGCAGTACTTTGACGGCTTGTGGGCGGTCGTGCGAGGCGTGGCTTAGTGTTGATTAGTTGACTTAGCTTGAGACGCTGTGCGGCTTTGCCTAAGACACCTCGGCTGTCGTTTAATTAAATTATAAAATTAAATTGTTAATTAAATTACATGTCAATATCTTTCAAATGGCAGCTGAACCCACGCAAAGCACCCGAAACCACAAAGCCACAGCAGCTCTTAGCTAAGAGCGCATTACGCGCTCTCTTAACACCGCTGGCAGCTGCGCACAAAGCACGCAGCGACGTCGCAGTCGCAGTCGCAGTCGCCGTCAAAGTCGCTGTCGGCGGCGACGTTGACAGCGCATTGCAACTGCTCGCAGTGTTGTACAACAACAAAATATTCGAGGTTAACATGCCGGCAATTAATTTGTGCAGCTGAAAATTCAATTAAGCAGCCATAAAAAATGCTTAACAGAAAAAACACACACAGAAAAAAAAACAAGGAAAAATGGTTGAAGGCTCAAAAAAAAAAGCAAACAAAATGGCGAATATTGCACAGGGTTTCTTCTGCCATGTTGGAGCTGCAGCTGCAGCTGCAAATGAAGAGCTGTTAAATTGAAGATTGGCAGATTGCATTTTAAATCCGCTTAACAAACGCCCACGCAGCAAGGCTGCAGCAGCAACAATTATGACAAGTCCAACACAAGCGGGCGGAACTTTGTGGTCAGCCAATTAAAAATGAACTACAAATGGGCGGAAGTCGTTGTAAGAAGTCGTAGAAACTGCACAACGGAAAAATACCCAAAAAGCAGATAGAGCTATATTTTACTTTAAGTAGTAGTATGACATACAATTGAACTACTTTTATATCTTTTCGGTAAAACCTAGAGTCTGATATACATATACTCTGAGATTTAAAGAGTCAATATCATGCCATGGAGTCATGATCAACTCTCTAGAGTTGCATCTTTTATGAGCGTAAACTTTGAATATTTACTAATCTCCAGGGAAGTTCTTAAGCTAAGTCTTCCTTTATGTATCACGCTCATTCCCTGCACAAGCCTTAATCATACCTTGCAATAAAAGACCGCTGCTCTAGGGTATGTGCCGAAGCGCACAATAACTTTATAAATAAGCCAAGTTGGAGTTGCAGCTGAAATATGAAGTAAGGCAGCAACAAAGCTTGTTGCATTACAAAAAAAAAATATATATATGTATATATATATAAAATATATATATTTACATCAAATAGCGCTACGGACTGTGGCCAGTTTGTTGCTGCAGCTGCAGCGACATAAATAGATTTAAATGCCGCAGGGATTTGTATTTTCTTATTGGACTTTGCGTAACTTTTAAATTACGAGATGTAATTAAAAAGTTTGCGCAATGCTGTTTGCTCTCAGCCAGGCTACTTATATAAATATAAATCACTATATAAAGGCAAGCTTATATAGAGCTTAACGTATAATGGATTTGCTGTTAAGCTGCAACTTAGTCATTTTTATTCAAATTTACCATCAAGTTTTCTTACCAGTTTTTTACAGCTTGTTAGCATGGGAACGCAATAACTTACCTGTAAAAAAAGAGATATTCATTTATTATTATATATGTTCGCATGAAATCAAGGTCTAGTAAATGTTTAAATATATTTGAATGCTATTGCTATTGTCCATCAGATATGGAAATCTACGAGCCCCAAAAAGTATGCTACAGAAAATTTACGAATTCAATGCAAAGCGAACAAAGCAAATGTCGAATCAAGCTAAATATAAATAAAAAGGAAAAATGGTTTATTGATAAGAAAATATTTAAAAAACAGCCTTGATTATGAATTACACTATGCCATTTGGATACGTCTGACATGAGAACTTTCTTTGAAACACTCTTGCAGTTGTGTTGGTTTCGATTGTAATAATTGCTAAGCTTGGCTAAGATTTCTTGTGAATTTAACTTATGCTTATCTCGATATATGTGTATTGCATACATTAAACTCAGAAGTTACTTCGTCACTCTAAGGCCGAACGCAAAGCAGACAAACAAATGAACATGACTACATAGAAAGGACAGCTGATGCTACTTAAGAGTTTGTATGCATATTTAATGGATATCTCTGTAAGCTTTCGACGTGGTGTTGTAGGCGCTTGTTAAGCTCGGTTGAATTTGATTAGAGCCGGCCTCAGCTCCGACGCCTGCTCGACAACAGCCGAAACCAAATGGAGTGTTGCAAAGCTAGTTAGTTGGGGCCACTTGTGCAGCTGAAGCTGCAGCTGCAGTGCAGCTGAAGCAAACAGTTAATCGCCGTCGCCGTTGCCGTCTGCGCTCGCAATCAGCTGCAATTGAAACTTCGTTAGGCGGCAACGACTATGCGTGCAGCTGCAGCTAATCAAATTAGGCTTCGCTCCACTTCAATCCACTCTAGATCAGCGCTCAAGTACTGCCTGCACTAAGGACAATTCCTTTGCAATCAAGAGCCGAGCGCTGGGCTATAATCAAAATTTTGCCTGCAGTATGAAAGCTTTTATGTAAGTTCTACACTTAAGAGGGGACTTTTACTTATTATACGAAATAATTCCATGTAAATGCAAACTAAACAAACTGCTAAATGCACGCATGGAATAGTCTGAAGATACAATTGTATCTCTGGATACATTCCATTTGGCAATTGCATTTTGCGTAAGCGAGGCAACTATTTGCTTCTGTATGGCAGACGTTTAGTTTGATTTATGCATGCAGCATGCACTATGCAGCATGGCTGCATTTTGATGGGCGCGGCTGGTATGCAACAATTTAATTGCCAACTGAATGCTTATTGATTTATGCGTAATGCACATTAATGCCACACAACGAGCTACAAAGATATGCAACAGAGCATTTGGCCGAAGCCATTTGACCGTTCGACCTCGAATCGAAATAAATGGCATGGATATACTGATATATATCTATATACATATACATATATATACGTATGAATATATTCACATTGGAATGCCAAACTGTAACAAAATTATTTTAATAACTATACATTTCCAGCGCTCACTCGAATGGAGCTTGCTAAATTGCCCTTGGGCGCATTTAAATGTGCAACAATTTATCAAAAGCAATTATCATTATCTCATATATAAGTATATAACACAGAGAGTATATACATATATATATATTAATATTTAGATTATTGTAATTCAATTCGATTTAAAATTAGTTAAACTAGATTAGGGCTTTTGGAGAATAACAGTTTTGTTTGGTATGAATTGCTTTTTTTTTACATATTTTAATGTCATTTTAGCTTTTCATTTTATTTAAAATATTTTTGTAAAATGTTTTTTTTTTATATATAATATTGAGATTTTTATTTTACTTTAAATATTAATATTTAATATAAATATTATTTTATATTAATTTTTTTTTAGAATATTTTTCAATATAGTTATTAAAATATTTATTTTATTTAAAATATTATTTTTTAAATTTTTTTTTATTTATTTTTTATATTAGACAATGCATTTTCAGTTTTTTAAGGGTATTTAATTTAAGCAAATTTAGTTGCATTTTATTTTGACACAAACTTGTGCTAAATTGTTGCAGCACAACTTTTTGTTTTGGGCCCTTGGGGCCACGCCCAGAGCGGCACTGAGAGTGTGGTTCTCTGGTTCTGACAGAGAACAGGCAGAGTCTGCGGTAGATGTGTGTATGTGTGCGAGTGTGTGAAAATCACAACTTTTTCCCGCATGACTGTTGTGAAATGTTAAATTGTAGCGCAGGGCACAGTGGTCAAATGTTTATGATAAAGTGAAACAAAATTAGCACAAATAGAAATATGAATATATTGAATGAGACAACATTTGGCAATGTAAATAAGTTAAAGATGTGATTATATACTAAAGGCTTAATCCGGTAAAATCTTTTCTTACAGCAATCGTGATTGTCTTTTGCATAGTGTGGTCCACACAATTTGCAGTGCAACAAACTAACAACAACTTTGGGGCATGACAAAACCAACTAACCGACAAATGAACAGACAGACAGACAGACCGAGAGACAATGGCCCACATACAATTGCGAAGCGTGCCCTTTAGGCTACACAGCAGCAGTTACTCCATCTAACACCAGGCTAACAACATGGCACGCCTTGCCACCGCCACCGCCACCGCCACTGCCACTGCCACTGCCGCCCCGTGCCACCACCTTTTAGCTAAGCAGATTTGCGTTGGCGCGTCGCATGAATAATTTGCCAAATTAATAAATAATCACGGATTTTCTGGTTTGTTAGCTTTACGTTTGCATCTCTCTATCGCTGGCTGTGCCTCCCAGCTCCACCCAACAGCCCCCTGCGCCCCACCAGCCTGCCTTGATTTCTAACGCGTTCCCAGTTGGAAAGTAAATTGTTTAGTGAATCCAGCGAATGGTGCGCCATGGGGAAAACTGGTGTCCAGTCACGCATGTAGTTGGCACATCTAATGGATTGTTTGCCATTTACCAAGAGGCCCCCAAGCAATGTCTATCTCTCTCTCTCTTGCTCTCTCGCTCTCTCTCTCTCTCTCTCTCTGTCTATCTGTCTGTTTATCTCTTTCACTCTGCAAATTGTTATGAAAAATGTGATTTACATGCGAAATTTGCATTTGGAATGTTGCCACAAAATGAAATTCATTCGTGAACATTTTGACAAATTGTGAAAAATTATGAAAATTGCGCAAATTAAATATAAATTTAAGTGTTTTAGTGTTTCAGTTGTTGTTCTTGTTGTTATTGTTATTGTTGCCATTGTTGCTGTCTATTTGAATGGGCGCTCCCAGTGCGACTTAGTTTGTCTAATTGGCTGTTTCATTTGCCAATTGGCAGCCACTCGATGGCTTCAATTAAAATGCCAATTAAGAAAATTTCAACTTCCGAAACATGCATTTCCCTTTGTCGGCTCCCTACACAAACACACACACACACAGACACACAGACAGACATACACACATTCAGGCTGTCTGTCTGTGTGTCATATTAACGGAAATTAATTTCTGTGCTGCATTTCGTTTATTTTTTATTTTTTGCTCATTTTTCTTTCCCTTAATTTTCCATCACTTTCATATTTTATATACCATACGTAGCCAGTGTGTATATACATAAAGTTTTTCATTTTTTTGTTTGTTGTTTTACAACAATGAAGCAATTTTTATAATTTTCACTCTCTTTGCAGCTGCTGCTGCTGCTGCTGCTGTTCATTTCCTTCTGAATGCACAAAATGTGCCATTGCCATATGAAAATTGCAAAGGAACTAAAAGAACTGGGTAAAGCCATGTGAAAAACGAACTGACAAACAGCAAAACGGCAAATGCAAACGCCAACGCAAACGCAAACTGAATGCATTCAATGCGTCCATCCGTTTTGCTTCGTCCATCAATCCGTGCAGCGTGGTAGCTGCTGCTGCTGCTGCCGCTCCATTGTAATGAATGCGTTGTCATATGCATGACTAACTGACGAACTGACTGACTGACTGACTGACTGACTGATTGTTGCAATGAAATAAGCGTGTGAACAAGCTGGTTCAGCGTGGCGTATGATTAATTTTAGTTTAATTATAATTTGAGCACATTTATGTTTACAATTGCGAGTGGGCTGATATTGGTATTTGATATGTGTATAGGCATTGGGTGTAGCTATATGCTAAATTTGGTCAACAGCTCTTTAACAGAGTGAAATATGTTTAAATAATTGAAGTTTGATATGGATTGCAATCAAAATTGAGGATGAGATGGGACAACAGTTGAGGCATACGTGGAAAAGCAACGTGTTTAGTCAAAGGGATATAAGGACAGACAGAAAGATGGACAGATAGACAGATTGTAGGATAGATCGAAAGACGAGCAGGTCTACATAGATTTAATTGTTGATACTGATCAAGAAATCATAAACTTTATGGCCTTAGCCAAGCCTGCCTCTGCCTGTTACACAGACAAAGATATTGTCACCTAAATTTCTATAGCCCAATTCAACACTGTCGTTGCTTAAAGACCACCTTCAATTTAACTATGTCAGGAACTAAGCTCTTTCAAGTGCAGATATTTAAGCGCTCTATCACCCTTATAAAAGTACCCATTTCACTTACATCATAAGTCCTCTGTATTTCTACTTATTCGCTCTGACTTCTAAACTAAAACTTAATCTCATTTCAAGCTATACGCTCTTCCAACACAGTAGCTAAAACACAACTGTACTTTCATTTCGAATTCTGTTTATTTACCTTTACAAGCTGCATTCCATTGCAGTTATCAAAACTAATCCCAGCGTTTTCCAACACTCTAACTATGCAGTTAGTAAAGCCTTGGCTTTTTCTAGCTAAGCGCTGTAAAGTTTTGTGAACTCTGGCAATTGGTGCCGCGGACAGTACAGTGGTCAAATTACGTCAATTACTAAGTACTTTTTCGCCGAATTGACATTTTTTCGCAGAACTTTTCATTTCATATGCAACTAAGTTGCCTTGACGCTGACTCTCATATTTCAAGTCGAGTGCCCGTCAAAACCAAAAACAATTTTCACTGATTACGCGCGTGGGCGTGTCGGCAGGCGGCAGGTTGTCTCTGTCGCACCTGTCTGGCGCTTCATCATTCATTTTGTATGAGCGTCGAGCTAGTGCCTGCTGCTTGGTCGTGTTCATGTCTAGAAATGCAAATTGCAGACAATCAATGACCACAACAGCAACAATGAGTAGACACACACACACACATTCAATCAATTCACACACACACATATACACACACACACTCATAGTAGCAGCAGAGCAATTTCATATGTCACAATGCAAGCCACAAGCTCGCCGGCACGTTTGTCCCCAGCTCGGATGGCCATTGTCCTGCGTCCACCTGTTTGGGCATGTCCTATGCTAAAACTCTCTGCTGTCTGGTGTCTGGCAACAATTGGCACTGCTGCATGTGCATGCACCAAAGCCTGTCTACCGCTCATTTACCTCGGCTTATAACACCTAAGTGAGCGACTCTCTCACCATGCCAGCCTCATGTATGCATGCCTGCCTGCCTGCCTGCTTGCTGCTGCTTTAGGTGTTAAGCCAAGGGGCATTTGGTGCCTGATTTATGCCCAGGCCCGTGCGCACTGTTTGCTCCAACTTGACAGCGGACACTTGGACGAGTTGTCAGGCAATTAAAGCGTCGCCTTTGCTGCGTTTAAATTACACATAATTAATGTTCCTTATATTATATCAATTCTCAATGGAATATTCTCTCAGTTGCTCTTGCGGTTCGCACTTGAGTAGACTGAACGCCGCCAGCTTAATTAGGCGCCTTGTCGCAGTTGTCTCAGGCGCTGTTCGCCTTTGTTGTTTGGCCTGTAGAAGGGAAACGGGACACGGGATACGGGATACGGGACACGAGACAGGTGTCTCGGGGCTGACTCCTAGTTCGGTTCGTTTTGGGGTTTTTGGTTGGTTTTGGAGGTTTTGGTTGTAGTTTGGTCAGTCACTCGGTTAGTTAGCCGTTGTTGTCCCATTTGCCATTTGCCACTTGCCATTGTGTGTGGCACTTCAAGCTGTGCCACAATGGCCAATGGGCAGTGGCAAAGGTGAAAGGTTGGCTGTCTGTGCGCACACAAGTGCCAAGTGAATCCATTGGAAAAGCAATTAAAACTTGGCATATCTCTTAGTTGTTTATGTTTGCAACTAACTGCTTTCAGCTTACGGCTTACGGCTTACGGCTTTCAGCTTTCAGCTGCTTAGCTCAATGCAAATCCCCAGGACAAGGTCGGGTCGCATTAACCTGTCTTAACTCTCGTAATAACATATTTACATCAAAGTGCCATAAAATATTTAAAGGGCAGAAGGCAGAGGTGCGGTCTGAAGCTAAAGCTGAAGTCTTTGCCCCCGAGCCACATCCGCCTCCAGTTCAACCGCACTTTACTTCCGCCAGCCATAGAACTTGACCAGCTGTGCGCGTGCGAACTTTCAAAACTTAACAATGAAAAACGCTAGAGAAAATTTAAAAGGCAACAGCAACAGCAGCAGCAACAGCAGCAACAACAACAACAACTCGCAACAAGCTGCAACTTAAGCTGTAAAAACTTTTGCAATAACTCTTGTGTGGCTGGGTCGGCAAATCTGCGCGCATCCATAAAACAAGAGACGAAAAGACCAAAAAAAAAAAAACGAAAACAAAAAAATGTTCGAGACTTTTGTTGTTGTCGCTGGGATATAAAAGCAAAATTAACGCAACGCATCGACATTCGAGGTGAACTCTCCGCAGAGTCGAAGCAGCGTGCATCGAGGTGTCAGCAAGGTCCGACCTGCAAGTTGCAAGTTTCGAGTCGTAAGTCCGTGTCCAAACTGCAAAGGCGACTCCCAACTCCAACTTCCGATCGCTCTCTATCGCGCGCAGCAAGGGGCGTGAAAACCGCGTAATAATAAAATATGATATGAAAAACCTTGTAAAGCGCCTTTCAGACAATTTATAACAGCAAAGGCAACAGCAACGACAGCAGCAGCAGAGCAGCGCCAGCAGCAACAGCAGCAGCAGCAGCAGCAGTAGTTGGAACAATCCACAATGGCAGGCCAGGGAGTGAGGTAGTTCCAAAAGCATCCATAGCAGCTGGCAGCTGGACCACGGACTGCTCAGTATTCGATTAAAAATAAAAGGCAAATAAATGCTGTAAATATTGGATTTCGCTGGCTCGTTGTATACGGCACACCCACGACGAGCTGATGGGCGGCACAGTGGGCGCACAATGCCACAAAGCCAACAAAATTAGATGAAGAATTGAATGTTAGATATGTTTTAGTTAAGATTATGTTGAAGTGGAGGAAATATTTTAGGTAGAAGAGAAGTAGATTTTGATAGCTTTAGGAATTAGAGTTTATTTTGGTTTATTCTACCTTTCTAGACAGCACACACTATAGTATCTAAATATGGCTTAGAATATCCTCGCGTCCTGTTTTGGTTAGGCTGCCGGTAGGCTTTAATATGTGGCTATAACTTTATCAGTTCGTTACTAATGCTTATTTCCCTGAAACATTCTACACCCATCTCTCCAAAGGTCTCATTATGGCGACATCTGGGAACTTTCAATAATCTTTACACGCTTTTAGCATATATCAAATTTTCATGTAAATCGCATTCATATGACTTCATTAAATCCAAAACTTGCCTTAAACAGATCTCATTTACCTATATGAATTGCTTTCATCATTGCTCCCATAAGAACTTACTTTATATCTTCATTACATTTTTAAGCGTTCCACTGTGCAATGTCAAGATTTGTTTGCCAGGCGAATGGGTTGCAATCAAATTTATTGCGCGTCGAAATGCTGCCACCAGCAACAACAACAGCAGCAACAACAGCAGCAACAACAGCAGCAACAACAGCAGCAACAACAATGACAACAACAGAAGAGGAAGGACAACAAGCAGCCGCAGCATCGACAGCAGCCAAACGGAAGCAACGCAGCAACAGGAAGGCCCCAAAGTGGATAATATTAAAATGCAATGCTGGACACTGACTCGTTGCTTGTTGGCTGTTGCCGCTGCCGCTGCCGCTGCCAAACGCTGTTCCATTGTTGGCTAAGCAGGGCGGAGCAGTGCAGGCGAACAGGAACTGTAGGTTGAGACGGAAGTGTTACCAGCCCGCAGCTGTGGTAGCTGCAGATATATATATATATATATATATATATATATATATATATATATATATATATATATATATATATATATATATTGTATATATACATCTGGCCTTTTTTATTGAAATATGAGAGGCTGGCAAGTGCGTTGGCTGTCGGCTGCCCTCAGCTGTTGCTGCACTTTGAACTCACTCCCGCCGACTACCGGCTAACGCCCACCGCCCACCGCCCACAGTCCAATGGCCAAATGTCAAGTGTCAGCCAACAAATTGGGTGGATGGGCTTAAGTTCAGTGCTTGCGGGCCGCCAAAATGTCATAATGTGCATCCTTTTGATGGCAACTTCATGTCACTTGCAGTTGCTGTCCGCATTAACCAACAACAGCAGCTGCTGCTGCCGCTGTAACGCTGCACTGGCTGGCTGGCAGTGAGTGCCACAGTTTTTGGTTGTTCGGCCAGTTTAAAGCCGCATGTTTTTGGTCACTTGCGTTTAAGCCACTGCGCCTGACAATGTCGCGGCTTTTTGGGCCAACGTCGCGTATACGTAATGCGCCTTTTTGTTGCCCTCGTTGCTGTCGCTGCTGCCGCTGCTGCCGCTGTTGCTGCTGTTGCTGCTGCTGCTGCTGTTTGTTTGCATTGTGTTGCTGCTGTTGCACACTTTGTCACTTTTGTTTTTACGCTTTCGCTTTATTGAGTTAATCGCTTTATGTGCCCCCTGTTGGACAGCACTTGTGACAGCAACAGCAAGTGGGGAGCTGCCGCTGCTGATGTTGCTGTTACTCGAAAACAGGATCAGATATAGCTACACTCACACTCATACTCACACACACACACACACACTCACACTCGCTCTGTGAAGCTTTCGATATTTGCCATTCGAGCATGTTTGCCTTTCTGCACTTTCTGCCAGCTCAACACTTTTAATTAATCTGCATCAGATAGTTGTGCCCTCACTCTCCTCCCCCCTCTGGCTGTTGTGCCTTTTGCTGCTCTTAATCGTTGCAACTTGTTTTTCGTTTTTGGCAAACAAAGTTTAATGTGTTTTTATTGATTGCGTCAATATGCGGCCCTTTTGTGTATTCGCATTTTATTGTGGCTGCTATATAAATATATGCACGCCACGCCACGCCCACCGTCCACCGCTGCCTGGGTACGGCGGGAATTTTGATTGAGCGCCCGTTTGTTGATTTATGTGCAGCAGTTCGGGAATTTATGTGCGGTCGTTGGAAAATGCAAAAACGCGGGCACGAAAATGTACGAAAAAGAAGAACAAGAAATTCCAATTGAAATAAAATAGGAAAATTCATATGCGAATGCTAACAAATAAAGAAAAAAAAGGGAGAAAAACACACACACACACACATAGAGTTTGCTGTATAATTAAAGGTAAGTGCACATATTTTAATTTTACATTCAAATATGCGTGTAAATAACGACGACGGTGTGAGCACGATGTAAATATGCTGAAGTGGAAAATCAGTTGATTTTCAAAATGGTTTTGCACTGAGTGCAGTTGGTGCATGGATTAATAACAGCTGTTTCTCATCTACTAAATATGAAGTAAGCTTTTTTTTTTGATAAGTTTTCATGAGATAAGAGCAAATATAAGGGCATGAAAGATACAGACTGAGGCTGAGAGGAGTTTGCAGCTTCACTCTTGGTGCACATTCAATTTGACAATAGATATACTACATATATATGTGTAGAGTACTTGAGATATTCTTATCTAAGGCTACTATTCCTATGTTCTCTGTACTATTTTGGAGAGGCAAGTCTCGGGCTTTAGTACGTGAGTGATGAGTGATGACGACTGGCAAGTCATATTGGTTTCTTGATCGTCTGAAGGTGATAGTTAAAGGTGACCGTCTTTAACAATGCCTTTATTCAATAGGTAGGCGCATTAGTAGCGCAGTAAGTGAACATAGGGAAAGCGAGCACAGGGTTAGCGACATTGCCCCTTCTACAACTCCAACTTCAAATGCTGCTCTTACAAAAATCAGTAATGAATATTATGTAGAAATATATAAATTATATATATTTTATTCAAATGCCTTAGATAGTTTAGCATATACTTCGACATATGTCTATACTCTTACATCAGATTCTCTAACTATTGCTCATTTCACAGAAACAGAGCTCTTCGCATCTTAAATTGAATTCACATAATTTCATTTACTATCCAACTTATGCCAGCTCAGCTTCAACTCGACTCAAGATTCATTATATATGCACTAAAATCTCTATCTATATCGTACTCAAAGGCAAAAATTTGCAAATTGTGCCGAGCATAATCTGTAAAAGCTCAAACTGAAACGAACGGAAATTTATGCATGCAAATTGTGCTATTATTTATGATACTTATTAACTCATCTCGCTTGCATAGAAAAGTATTTCCTTTGTTTCAAAAGAAAATCCTTGAAGATTTCTATTTGCTTTCATAATTCGCCAATGGGGCGGGGCGCGCTCACTGTGTGTGGCATTGTTGCACTGCCCACGCCCACATCATGTTGCATTATCTGCAATAGATTTGCATAACACTCATACGCCCCATGAGCATTAAGTCAGTCAGCAGAGACAGTAAGACAGCAGCAGATGCCCACAGAGATAGATAGAACAAGATAGATATGAACAAAATATGTAAATAATATTTCAACAATAATTGCTTTTCAAACTCAAGTGCCATCCTTTCAGTTATCTATCTTTGTCTCTCTCTCTCTCTCTCTTTCTCTATCTCTTCCTTTAGTCACTTTCTTTCATTTCAACAGCATTTTCTTGGTAGCTGGAAACAAAAGGAAATGTCCAAGTGCTGCTGCTAAAAATAATTAAAATTTAAAACGGAATAAATGCACAAGAATAACATTTACATTTATATCCTTGTCCAAAGACTCGGTTGCTGCTGCTGCTGCTGCTGCTCTGCTCCTCTGTTCTGCTCGTTGCTTTACAAATAAATTCAAATTCAACAAGTTGAGTTGGCTGAGTACTGATTCACTCGAGAGAATAGAAAACGTATTTAAAATTAAACTAATGCTTATAGTTATTGCAAAACTATGGCGAACTCAAATGCCAGTGCACATTGAATTGCAATGAGGCAACTTGTCTCCAATTGATGCAGAAATGTCAACTGAAATGTCATGACAGTTAGAAAGGAGTCGGACTCGGAACTGAATGGGGTTCGGCGGGGGCGGGAATGGGGCTTAAAGTGTCCCATTTTAACAACTTGAGGCAGTTGCAAGCAAGGACTGACTGCTTGTCTGTCTGTCTGATGATTATCTTCTATATATGTCCAGGCAACCGCAATTGAAAAGCAACTACGAAGCTCGCTCACCAGTGCATAATGCAACCAAGAAGGCTGTTAGGCAAGATAGGTAGCCTAGCTCTCTGTTGGCCAAGACCAAGCAGCTGCTGGCAATTGTTTTTGTGCAGGCAATTGGATTTGCGTTTTGTTCACATGCTGATACGAGAGCAGTTAGCAGCGAGCAACGAGCAACGAGCAGCAGCATCGTAATATTAATATTAGTCTTGGATAATGGCACAGAACTTGACTCCCAAAGTGGATGTCAGTGCGCAATGGGAGTCGCTAGCCAGAAATTGCAGTTGGATAAGCAAAATGTTAGATAAGGGAAATGCCATTAAAACTGAGCACGGCTAGAGTTAACTAGCAAGCGTACGTTCGCATTGCCACTTGAAGCTAATATATGTTATTGGCTTTTGATACAGTTACAAGGCGACTCAACCAATTGCTTTGAAGCAGGTGTGTGGATAAGCTAATGCAGCATTCACTTGCAATCTTCTGCATGAACTGAAGTCAATTCACTCAATCAGTACGATTGCTTGCCACATTTTGACAAGCTCAAATATCACTTATAACAGAAGTTAAAATAAATATAAGCTAAATTTAAAGTAAGAGATGTAAGTAACACATAAGTACATTATAATTATATTAATAATGTTGCTAACTTAACTACAGAGCTATCACAGCAGGCAGCACTAAGTCGAGCAGCTTTTACCTTCGACAGCAGCAACAAAATGCAATCAACGCGTCCTTGACAAACAAATTTGCGAGGCACTTTTAAGCTTTTGGGGTGGCAGCGTCACAGTCAAGAGACGAGCGACGAGCGACGAGAGTCGAGACTCGAGAGCTCTTCAAGCAAAAGAAAAGCCAATTATAATTAAAACAAATTCCATTTTGCCTTATCAGCGTCCGAGTTATCAAGCGCGATAGCGGCCCAGGGGAAAACGCTGCACGAGATACATTTTGCGTGGCTGTCGAGGGGCGTGAAGTGTGGGCGTGGCGCGTCCTGGCAACGAGGGCTGCACACACACAAAATATAATCTATATATATATATATATACAAAGAGTACATTTTTTTTTCGTTTCTAGCTGCCGCAGGGCTACATACTAACGACACTCAAATCAAATGCGATAATCTATGACCCGAGGGGGAGACACGACGCAAAAAGGCTGTCAGAAAAAAAGAAAGAAAATCAGAAAAAGCAGCGAAAAGAAAAAAAATATATACAGCAGAGAAAAACAAAAATAAGTAGCCGCACTTAATATTTATGAGTAGCATTCGCATGCAGCTTTAATGGCCAAGTGGCTGGCAAATATGCTTGATGGCTTGGTGGTGAAACTAAGAGATACCCTATGCTAATATACGACTATTGGACTACTTTGAATACTACCATTTCAGCTATTTTCTGACAGAAACTACTATACTATACTAATACTATGTCTACTACTATACTACTACTGTAGTAGCACTTGCTTTAACTACTACTTAACTTTTGCTATGTCTTCTACTACTCTCTACTGCTTTGCAATCTACTATTGTCCCCACCTTTGCTACTATTATACTTTGACTTTGTACGTCTGCTTTTGCTTCTAGTAACATTATTACCCTACGACTTTTCTCTTCTTTACTACTGCTCTACTACTTTTCTCTCTACTACTGTATTACTATTTTATATCACTATTGTTTTGTCTCTATAACTATATTACTTCTCTATATTACTTTTCTCTTTTACGGTTCTGCATACTACTTTACACTACTTTTCTGTCTACTACTTTATCTTCAGTTACTTTAGTACTACTTTTTCTACCACTATATTACTACTCTATCGACCACCAAACTATTAGCATAGACTACAGATCTGTCTACTACTATACCTTCTACTACTTTGCTACTACTCGAACTTCTACTACTTCTACATATATTACAATACAACTCAATACTCTATAATACTCCATCTACTACTCTACACTACTATTTTATTGACTACTATTCCATTTAAATTAGTTTTTCTCTAATATAATAATATATTATTAAAAAGTATAGAAAATCTTAAACAGTGTCAATTCTTCAGCAGTTTGTGGCACATTTTCAAGTGTCCAACACACTTGTTATCTAGGGTATATAAAGAGTGAGCAGCAAGTAACAAAAAATGAAGGTAACGAGTAATGGAAAAATGAGTGACTCGCTAGGCCCGGGCGCTGGCAGGTGGGGAGTGGGCAACGCCCACAAAAAATACATTTCCTTGGATTATTTAACTACTATTGATGGCGGCGGCGTCGGCAAATGGCAGGACATTGAGAAGGACACAGGACAAAGGACGTGGAAATGTTGGAGCTCGACTGAATGAAGGCCTGAGTGAAAGAGGCAAGCGAACGAAGCAGAGAAACGAAATGAAAAGAAGCGGATGGCGGGGGCATGGCAAATAAAAATAAAACGCAAAGGGCGCCCGCGGCTCCAACATTTCGGGGAAGGGTGGAAAGGGAGGGCGGGGGCAGGGGGGGGGGCGTGGCGACAACTCTCGAACCGCAGAAGCCACGAAAACCAATGCAAAGGCATCGACAATCGGCTAAAAAAATAAAAGCAGAAGAATAAGAAGCGGCAGAAGAAACGTTTTCGCTTACCTGGGGGCCAGACCAAAATAAAATGAAGAAGAAGAAGAAGAAGAAGGAGAAGAATCAGTAGCAGCAGAGGTGACTGGCTGGGCTACGGAATAAGGGTAGGCACGGTTCGGTTATTTATTTGCTCGTTTATTTTCAGCACTTTTCGGCGCATTTATTAGAAGTTGTTGCCCTAAGCATTGAACAAAATAACAGCAACAGCAACAACAACAGCAACAACAACAACAACAATAAGCTGAATGGCGCAGGCGATTGCTTTAAGCAAGCGTTGATGGGGGCGGAGAGCTGGAAGGGGTGGCCGTGGCGTAATGGCTGCTTAAGCAACGAAATGCTTAAGCAAAAAAAATATGAAAGACAAAAAAAAAATATATATATATATATATATATATATATAGAAGGTTAGACACGCATGCCAAAAATAAAAGAAAGAAAATCCAGAGAGAGACATGAGAGGAGAGAGAGAGCGAGGTGGAATGTCGACAGCAGCACCAGCCAGCGCCTGGCAATTTGAACTCGCTGACATGTTGTCAGCGTCAGGCGTTTCGTGGCGAATTGAAAATCATTTGTAAATCAAATTTGAAAATGCTGCCTGAAAGAGCAGATAAAAGGATGCATATAACGAGGTGGCATCAGAATAAGAACTTGGCGAAGCTGTGAGTAAAAGCCTGTCTCAAGAGAGTGGCTGGCGGGCGGGCGGGCGGCCAGACGGGTGGGTCTGGCCGATGGAACTGAATTTGTTGCTGTGGCAACGGGAAATTTGTCAAATTCAGCAAACATCATTCGTCATGACTTTGCTTCATGCGCTGATTCCGATTCAATTGGGTTTTCTAAATGGAGATAGAAAGATATCAAACCATTCCCTATTACTCCGGCCATCCTCTCGCTGGCTCACTGGGATTATTGGCAGCGAACTTGCGTGGGGTCTGACATTGGGGCTTTGTCAGGATAAGCAGTGGATGTCTGTGCTCCTATTGCGAACGATGATGATGCGGTCTAGCCGGACAGCTAGCAGAGTCCGACAGACAGAGCTTAACTCTGACTCTCGACTGTCATTCACGAACTTCTTAATTGTTTGATATTAATGATGCCATTGTTGTTGCTGTTGCTGTTGCTGCTGCTGCTGCTGCTGCTGCTGTTGACTGTCAAATTGAAAATGACAAAAATGAATGGCCAGCGGCAGTCAGTTAAGCTTTCAGCTGACTTTGATGAATGCCGCCTGGCAACAGCCACAACAAAACTAATTGATTGCCCCTGCCACGCACCGCCGCCCAGCTAGTTTTCTAACAAACACAACACAGCCTACACAAATTGCAATCGCAGCAAATTAATATAAGCACTTTTCACGCCAATCACATCACCCAGTGTCCAGCGGGCAGTTGAGAATTGCGGCATTGAGAGCAGAGAGTGCGTGCTATAAATAGATTGACACTCGAACAATTTACAATAAATGACAGCACTTGTCTTACTCTCACTCTGCCCATGCCCAGAGTCGCCCAATTCGAGCAACTCTGCTCGCACAATCAATAAGCCAAAGCTCAAGGACCCCGAGTTCTTGTTGCCCGTCTATTATCCGAGTTAATAGAGGTAGTTTTTTGAAGTGTAAAACGCTCGAGCACCATTTGGCTTTTTGATGGGCGCACATAAATTTGCGATTATGCGGTTCATTACATAACGAAGAGCACTCATCGATGTAAATGGGCGCCGCTCACAGACGTTCGCCTTGAAACTTGCCTCGCATTATATTTATGCTCTTTTGGCAAATATTTGTTTATGTGCGACTAGAAACCAAGTTGACTTGGCTTAAGTTTTGTGTGTGTGGGAACTGAGCGGGCAAATTGGGCGGAATATGTCAAATATTAACTTAAATAGTTAACAGTTTTTAGTTTTGCTAAACATTTATGGAAATTGTTAAGTTTGAGAAAGTATAGAATGTGTTGGCAAAGTTCAATCAACGCATAAGAGTTGAGGCATAGCTTTTTGGACTTGATATTGGTATTAGTATTGGTATTGGTCTTCTTCTGGTCTTTGTCTCGACATTAGCTGTGCTGAAAATCTCTGAATACTTTAATCAAGTACTAAACATTAATCATAGCTCATTCTAAACAACTTCTCAACTTGGTATAAATACCAAAAATCTATTTTTAGCTGAATTTCCCATAGCAAAACTTCAACCAAGTCCATAAAGCTGTGTCAACTCTCTACAGCGACTCACTTCAATAATTTAAAGTCTGTCCACACACACACACACACACACTGTTAACCAGCTCATGTTTTACAACTAATTCGCATCCAGCCACGCCCACGCAGCTGGTGCTGGTGATGCGCCCATTGTTTTTAGTTATGCCCAACTACTCACCGTGGTTGTGGCCGGCGTGGTGGCCGTATGCGGTGTATAGGCCGCATATGCCGGCTGGGGCAATGGGGCCGTATAGCGATAGGCCTGCTGGGCGACCGCAGCGGCGGCGGCGGCAGCAGCCGGTGCATAGCCCTGGGGTGTCCAGCTGGTGGCACCGCGATATGGTGCGCCCGCTGCTAGAGCGGCGCCAGCAGCAGCAGCAGCTGGGCTGGTCATGGCCGGTGGACGCTGTGGTATGGCGCCTTTGAGTGCGACGGCTGAGGCGGTCAACGGTGCGCCGGGAAAAGCGCTGCGCGGCGTTGGCGGTGCGGCTGCGACGCTAGCGGCACTGGACGAGCCCTGCAAAAACAAAAAAAAAAACCAGTAAAGGTGAGTCAGTGCAAAGAGAGACGGGAGGGAGGATACGATTTAGTTTTGTGTGTTGTGCAGGATTTGTGTGTGAGTGTTGCATGCATAAATAATGCAGCGCATGGATTTTGGTTAGGTTTTTGCTGCTGTTGTCATAAATAGAAACCGCAGCAGAGCACAGCTGCCTCTAACGGTTCACAAAGCTTTGCTTACCGCTAGCAAAAACCGCCATGACATCCGCCCTGACACACACACACACACAGATACAGGCTGCAGGATTTTTGTTTTATTGAGTGCCAGTTGCGCTGGTTCGTCACAAAAAAAAAAAAACAAGAAGAAGAAGCAGAGAGTAAACAACAAAGCGTCGGTCATAAATAAATTTTTGCGAAGCGTTCAACGAATGTGAAGGCAGATGCAACAGTCGCATGACAGTCTCGCCTCTGTGTGTGTGTGTGCGTGCGCGTGCGTGTGTGTGTGTGTGTGTGTGTGTGTGTGTGTGTGTGTGTGTGTGTGTGTGTGTGTGTGTGTGTGCGTGTCCTTGTCCTGCCTCGTCGCGCTTCCTGTGCTCCAGTTTTGCATTGCAAATGCATTTGGCTCGCGCAGAAGCTTTTGGGCCATTTGTTGGCTTGCTCGTATTATTGCTGATGTTGTTGTTGTTGTTGTTGTTGTAGTTGTTGCTGCTGCCAGCCCGGTTATAAACACAAATAACTCTAGGTATTTCTCTCTATTTTTTTTCGTATGTATCAACTGATATATTTGAATGCGCTGAACTGTGCCTGCCGCTGTTTTTTTTTTTTTGCCATGCAGTTTACAAGGTGAATAATTTCGTGTTGTGAATTCGCATTTCTTGTTGCTGCTGCCACCCGCTGCTTGTTTTTTTATTCGGTTTTTGTTGCTGTTTTTGCATTTGATTGCAGCCACAGCTTACAAATTTGTTTTTGGCTTAAACAAAAAACAAAAAGCGGAAACAACAAAACGCCATTTTGTTTGGTTGATTGGCTCAAACGGATGCGAGTCATTCGCATAGCTTGCAGCGCGCTATTTGCAACGTACAACGTGCAGCGTTCAACGTGCAACGTTCAACGTGCCAGTTGCATTGCGTGTTTCCTTGATTTTTACAACTGCAAATGTTTGATTTTGGTTTTGCCAGCGTTTCCCAGCGTTTCAACATTTCCAGTTAATTTTCGTGTGCATGCAATTTGATTGCGGTTGCGCCGCTGTCGAAATGCTGCCCCAATTGGAGACGCCGAGCGCCTGCTCGCCTCTCTAATTTGGCAGCCAAATGACACAGGTTGCAAAAAAAAAGAAAATGAAAGAAAAATCAAAGTACAGCTACGCTTTCAATTGGAGTTGAGCTGTGTGTCAAGTTCTTGGCGCAGGTAAACATGCAACTGCAAGTTGCTGCGGGGCACAGGTAATTCTGGCAGGTGGGTGTGCAATCAAGTCAGCTTTAGTCTAGCAATTGAAGGCTTGACAAATACAATTTGATAATTGGCTACAAATTACAGCCACGAGACGGCGACTCATGATCAAGTGTGAACAGGTTAACAAGAAGTCTTACTTACACACACATATATACCTATGCATATATACCTCTCTTTATTTTTACATTTACCCTTGGCAGCGCCTCTGAATTCTCGCTTGATTCTCAATTAGCCTCGCCTTCAAATTTCATTTCAAAAATTTGTTTTCCATAGACACTAATCAGATTTTCAACCTGTTTCAGCAATTTGTAGCACCTTGGCAAAAAAAAGAAGTTGCCTAAAGCTGCACACAGGATATGGCTGCACGTGTATATGTATTCTCCTATAAAATAGCTGCCTAAGAAGTTTTACGGTTATGCGCATAGACCCAAAGTTTCCAACTCCCATCAATTGCTTCAATTTTGGGCCATAAAAACGAACTGGCAAACATTTTAAGCGCACAAATGCAATAAATTTAAGCCGCTAAATTAGACACGTTTGCCACATTGTGGGCGTCGCCTCACACACACACACACCCACACACACACATATATATATATATACAGTATATACACTGTTACAATTGCTATCGCTCGTCTCACGACAGTCGCCGTCCCGCGTCGTGGCGAAAATAATCATAAAGGTAATTATTTTATCGTTCGTTGAAATTCGCTTAATTTCGACGTCGGCTTGAAAAATAAAAGCGAGAAGCAAAACAAAAAAAAAAAAAATAGAGGCGGAAGAAGCAGCCGACTAATGGAAAATATGAAGCTCAAGCGCCTAGTTTGGCTCGCCTGCTGGCTGACAGCAGCGGCAGCCGGGGCAGCTGTGCCAATGCCGCAGATAGCACAAGGCAGCAGCGCGGGGCCAGAATGAGGACGTGATTAATTATCAAATTGGGAGCCATTATCGCGTGCACTTCGTGGAGGGTGTTATAAAGTTTGCGGCACACGAACACACACACACACACACACACAGAGAGCAAAAAGGGACTGTAGATGCCGTGGCTGCCGCGTCTCGTTCCCGTTTCGGTTATATTATTGGTAATTTCGTCGCGTTTTGAACATTTTTGTTGACGCTTTTGTTCTATTCTATTAGATATTTTCGTTCGCCATTTTTATGCAAAGAGCGTTACGTGCCACGCCCACAAATGTGGCTGCCACTGCCACGGCTGCTGCTGCTTATAGACATGGTTCCACGTCTTGCTGTCTGCCAGTCTGCCAGTCTGGCAAACGCAAACAGCGCCCCGGCCAAAATCAAGCGCAAAATATTAATGATAATAATTTATTACGAACTGACAGGTAGACAGGGAGACCCAAAGCGCGGCACAGCGGCACAGTATGGAGGTGTCGCTGTCACGCCTTACTCATGGCCACTGATAAACGCTTTGTGATTAGCGCTGCCAATGCTCCAATTGTTGTTGTTGTTGCCGCCGCTCGACAGCCATTGTCATTTTTATTGTCATTTTGCAAATTTATGCGCAAATTCGAGTTTGGGTTTCTCTCTCTCTCTCTCTCTCTCTCGCTCTATCCAATCTTTCTATATGGGATTCTTCTTCTTCTTCTTTTCTGCTGAGTACGTGCGTCTGGATAATTGCTTGGACAGGGTATAGCGTGTGCTTGCATAAGCCAAGAAGCCATTTAAGCCCGCATGAACAAGACAAATATATATATGTGTATACAAATATTTCAGCTTAAGTTTTTGACTGACTTCAAGCGCTTCAAAAATCTAGAAATTTATTTGAATTTAAAATATGTTATAAATCTTCTTAGAACTGTCTTTGCTAGCATATTATGCATGCATTAAAAATATTTATAGCAAATTTTCAGAGCTCAGCTGAGAGCTAGAAACTGCAGAAGACAACTCGACAGCAGAGCTTAGCTTGCTCTTAGCTGCGCATCAAATTTTGATATAGAACTGAAATAAAATACAATATATATATACATATATATATATAAGATATATATAGTCTAAGACTGTCAGCTCTCGTAACGCTGTTAATGGCTTCCACAGCTTCTCTTAAGGCTCTAGATATTCAAAATCATTTCGTAATTACTTAAAGCAAAATGTGTTGAAAAGGAAAGCAAAAGCTGCGCTGCAAGCGATTCACTTGCCAATGCAAAGACCAAAGCAAGAGCAGTGCTAAAGTAGAATGCATAATATTTGCATTTTGCCTAAGAAAAGTCTGCACACACACACACACACACAGACACTCATACATTGGCAGGCTGTGTGACTCTTTGCATAATTCATATTTTCCAACCACTTATTGTTTAAACTAAATAAAGCAAAAACTTTTTCCATAATTAAAACCGACGGCAAAGCTGCAGCAGCAACTCGCCTGGGGAATGGGTTATGGAATGGAGGCGCCGGGCGGGGGCGGTGGCGGTGGCTGGCTTGGGCTGAGCTGGCTCTGCATATGCCCAGCGGAAAAGGCGCAAAGGCAGAAACAAAAGAATTTTTCTTTTCAGGCGCAAAATTTTCCATTTTTTTTTCTCGTAGCCCGCAGCAAAAAGCTGAGCGCTGAGCGGGCATATTGAAGTGTTGGCAATTTGTAGTAATAGCGTAATAGCCGTGCAGGGTATCTGAATGTCGGTCATCTCTATTTGGGCATTGTTGCGGCGCTTTAGCCTTGCGTATTTAAATTCTATGCGGTAAATTAAATTTTGTATTGTGCTCGCATTGGGCATGAAAATGCGCCGCATAATAATGGCGCTTGGGAGCGGCGATAGGAGCGTGGGCGTGGGCGTGGGCGTGCCATAGCCTAAAAATAACAGCAACTAAAAAATCGGCACAACAAAAGCGCGACAGGAGGTGCGGCTACAAATGAAAATGAGCGAACAGGCATTAGAAAAAAAAAACGAGAAAAAGAGATTTTTCCTTCACTTGCCTTTGTTTTGCTATGCAAATGCTCATGTGTGTGTGAGTCAGTGTGTGTGTGTGTGTGTGTGTGTGTACATTGCATATATGCAACTTTTTCAGCCTATTTTGCATATTTTCTCCAACATTTTCTATAGACCTTTTCTGCCATGCCCAACGGGCAGAAAGGGAAAGCAGCTTGTCTCTCTGTGTGTGTGTGTGTGTGTGTTGTTTTTTTTTTTGCAATTATTTTATTTCCATTTTCAGTTTGCACTACTTGTTGGTATTTTTCATTTATGTATGAGTGTGGCTGCGTGTGAGTGTGTGAGTGCATCCACTCAGCTTAAATATGAATATGCATTTGAATACTAGTTTTGTTTTTTTGGTTTTTTGAATCTCTGAGCAGTTGTTTTCATACATATCTTTTTTTTAGTAGTTGAATATTTGTTTGTATAAATGCCAAGACTTGTACGGAGCAGCGAGGTGCAGGTTATCCAGGCATATGACAGCTGATAAGAGCTTTAAATTATATATATTCATAAATATATAACATAGTTGGAGTATCAACATCTATTTACCTCAAATTTATTGTCAGCTAGAAATAATCGCCTAATTCAGTTAGATCTGGGCCGCCATCCTGCCTCAATTGGCATTATGGCTTCATTAACATAATTTGTGCCATTTGTTTTCCACGTAAAATAAACCCTCAGCGCATTATGCTGTAACACATAATTCATTTCACAAAATTCTTCAAAATGAGGCAATAAAATTGTGTTTTATGTGAAGCATTTGATATCTTAAATTTCCAACTGAACTAAAATGTCTATAAAAAGGGCTCAAATGTCTACGAATTTCCATTATGCAAAGATAAAAGGACGGCAAAGGCGACTGCCTCAGATTCAGATTCAGCTTCAGTGCGCCTCTCGCTCTATCTCCCTCTCTCCCTTTCTCTCTCTCTTTCTAACTCTCCACGCTGGGCAATTCATCTCAGTGCGTTTATTTTATGGCCACGTCTTAGCCCGAGTGCCAAGTGAGGCATAAAAGTGAATGCCCACCCACAACAGAACCAAACCAGAAACGCTATCACTATAGTCCCTAAAACGTAACGTAGGCAGCCGTCGGTCGGCCACGCACACCTTAAAGGCAAACGGCAGCGGCAACGGCAACGGCAACAAGGACAATCTGCGTGCGTCAACGACGCGTGCAAGTTTTATGTTTCCATCATAAACGATAATATATAACAGTGTTGAGCATATTAAACAGCGCCGGAGCCACAGGAGTGAGGCTGACAAAACTCATGCTGCGCTACGCTACTGGAGACCTCAAAGAAGCCGGCAAAGACTCTCTCTCACTCTGTCGTTTTGCTTGAACTGCATGCGAGTAGTGCCACGCCCACGTCTCCACAATAATCAATTTAAAATTTTGCACGCCTTTGCCGCTGCCGTTGCCGTTGCCGTTGCCGCTGCCGTTGCCGTTGCCGTTGCCTTTGCCTGCTCCGCCTGACAGGAGGACATTTAACAAATTTTCATTAAATGTAACAGCTAAAAACAACAACCAAACGCTGCTGCACAAGCGAAATCCAATAAAATGAACGAGTTGAAATGTCGCCGAGGCAGGCTGAGGCCAGAGGCTGTGGGGCGCGCGGGGCGTGGCTAAGCGTCAGTCGTTGTCGCTGTGATTTGAAGATATTTTTCTTTTTGGCAACAGCAACAACACCAACAGCAGCAGCAATAACAATTGCTGACGGTGTTGCCAAAGAAACACACACACAAACACAAACAAACAAACAAACATAAAAAATGACATTTACGACAAAATTACATTTTCAAAAAAAAAAAAAAAAAAAAGAGAGACGAAAGAAGCACAAGCAAAGCGAATCCTTGTTTCGGGCTTAACGTAGAAATTGAACTTTTTGGAAACGGGTTGCGTTCTAAGCTCTTAACACCCAGCAGTCGTCCGGGGGGCAGCAGTCAAAACTTTGCTGCTAAAATCATTTTCCAGTGCCATATTTGAGAGAGCGAGAAAAAAGTAAGGGAAACAGCTGCTTGTTATTTATGTTCTGGACAGCGCGAAGGCGTGAAAGTAAGAAATCAGCAAAGAAAGACGGCGGCGTGGCTGTAAACGAGATTAGACGAACTGTTAATACGCTGTGAAAAGAATTCTAGGAATTGTCTGGAGAGAGAAATTTAAATTTTAATGGGAATTTAAATGGGAAGGAAGTGTAGATGCAAGACAGAAAAGAGTTTGCATATATAAAATGTGTTTAAGAGTGAATGATGCTGGAATAGATTGATATATATTGTATAGCTATAAGATATAAGTAGAGCTAAAGGCTCTGATTGACAATATTTATACAGCATCGAAGCAAGAACTAAACAAGATCACAAAAAGCTGATTCTATGAAGTGAAGGATTGGAAAAGACTTTGGCACAACTCTTTATATATATGACTGCTGAGGAGAACTGGTCCAGAATGACATTGGGAAACCAATGCACAGAACGATCGAGTATGAGGAGATACGAAAGATAAGATAAGATAACTTATTTCTAGAGGAAAATATATGCTTTTATGTAAGAAATAGAATTGTGAGTAAAAGTCGAAGTGACGATCAGCTTAACATAGATGCAGCTCTTGCGCAATCCATCGGCCTCGCTTTAGCTACGCTACCCGCTGCATACTCTATACAATTTTGCATCTCCTTGAAATTTATATATATATATATATATATATATAAAGTAAATTGAAATAATTTTGCAACTTTCGGCGCTTTTTCTGGCCGGCTACTGTTATTTATGCCACGTATTTATTTTAGGCACAACATAAAATTTCATTTCAGCGCTGCTGCAATTGCATTTTAGTTTTGTATCATTTTTTTTTCCTTTTTTTTTTTTTTTTTTTTTTTGCCTTTTTGGCCATTGTGTTTTGCGGGCCAACTTTTTCGGTTGTAGTTGAAAATTATTTTGTTAATAAATTCAAATGCAGCTGCTAAGTGCAGTTTGGGGAACGACGGGTCGGCAGCTGGCCAAAAGCGCACGACTCATTTAAGCCATCATTTAAGCTCGTTTCCTGCGCCAGTCACGTGCGCATCATAAATTCAACGCTCGACAAAAATTACAATTTTAGTTTTAATGAAAATTCTGCACTGTAATTGTAAATTTTGCAGCCCGTGCCACGCCCAGCCCCTCGCTGCCCGCTGCCCGCGCATTTATATTAACTGCACATTTTTATTGAATTTTTAATGCGCTCGCTGTCTCTCTCTCTCTCTCTCTCGCACTAGCTCTATAGCCACATTTAGTTTACATTTAGTTGGCCCCGAAAAGTAGGCTATGAATTTTTATGATCACAATTAAATTCGCAAATGACAAAAAACATTATTGAGCATTATTTAATTAAGCTCGCAGTTTCGGAATCTAATTAAAAAACTCATTTAAACGCAGTGCTAGAGGTGTTCAGTGTTTAAGAAGTTTATAGCACTCCGCTACTGCAGACTGCTGTCGATTCGATAATGATCTTTGGCAAGAACTTATAAACAGATGATTTTATTATAGGCTCCATCAGTCTGTCAGTCCACCCATATCAACTTTGACCAGCACAATCCTAGTCATATCTGCGCTGCCTTTGCTATAAAATATCTTCTTTTTTTCTTTAATTCTGGAGCTCCTATAATTAATTACCTGCATAACAACTGGCATAAGCCCGATTCTACCATACTCAAAAGGCGCTCAAAGCGACAGATGTAGCTGAGTTGTACAAACACATTCAATTGTGTCTGCAGGATAAATACTGTAATCTTTGTTAATTCTTTTCGGTATTAAAAAAAGAACACTGTCTGCTGCTTGCTGCTTACTTTAACACTTGCGGTTACAGGGTATGGCAAAACAGAACAAAAACCCAATTATACGTCAAGACACTGCAACTTTTATAGCTCCTCTCTCTGTGCGACTCTCTGTGTGTCTGTGTGTGTGTGTGTGTGCGTGTGTGCGTGTGTGCATGCGTGTGTCTGCGGTCTCGTTGTGCGTGTTCATTCGTCAGCGCGAGCGACGCTTAAATTAAAATCTTTAAGCGGCTTTATGGTAACAAGGCGCCCATTTTGTTGGCCATGTAATCCATGCAAGGCAATAAATCTTTGTGCCCAAGCAAAACGGAAACCAGCTGCAGCTTTTCTTTAGCCATTCTCATTCGGGGCTTGTTTTTTCTACTCGTCTCTCTACTCTCTCATTCTCGCTTCTTATTGTTTTTTCTTTTTGTGTGTTTTGTTTCGCTGGTTGCTTTGTTCGACTGACTCAACGCTCAAGCCGCAAACGCTACAGCGGCTACATTTGCGTAACGCGTCGACTTGACTCGCAACTCCTACACTCGAGGCCAATACCAAAACACAAAATTTAATTATAATTTCTTTGGTTTTGCTGGCTGCACGCTTTACAATTGCGCTCCCTTTTTGGGAATGTACAATTTACAGCATAGCCTGACTGCCAGCCTGCCTGCCCGCCTGTCCGCCTGTCCGCCCGTCTGCCTATCCATTGTTCTTCTGTTATTATGGCAACTGTTGCTAGACAATCTTTGACTAGGTGTCTGCATGTATTTATGCATTGCAAATTTATCAAATTTGATTTGTAATTAAAAATTGTTTAGTGTGCCAGTCAACTGGCAGCCAGATATTCATGTATTTCTAACATTCCAGCAGATTTCTATCAGTTGTTCAACTTCCTCTAAATGTCACGCTTCAATTATTCAACTCGAGTCACTAACTGTGAACGATTTCCAAAGGGTCGCGTTTTTTTTTGTGAAATTCGATAGGAGCTGAACACGTTTTATTTTCTTTTTTGATATGCGAAACACGTTTAACGGCTGTTCTAGCAGAGGACACGCAGTCTAAACAAATGTTTGTCGTTAAATGTCAACAAATTCGTATGCAGGAAAACCTCAAGTCAACAACAATGACTACAACAGCAAGCATATCGGCATGCGAATTCGATACTGTTGCGATTACTGTTTAGATTATGAAATGGAATCCGTTTCGAGTCATATTTCACAGCTTTCAGAGTTGGAATTGGGCGTAGCGCTCATTGTCCTGGCATATTTGCGCCTTTGCGTAGCTACCTCAGTTCTTACGGTCTGGTTGAGCCGCAAAAAGTAAAAACGGAGCACAAGAAATTGTATTTCAATTGCGGACTTGAGGCTTAAAAGCGTTGACGGCATCGTTAGCGTATAATTAAAAGCATAGACCCAGATTGAGCAGTGTGCATAGCTGGCTGCTTCTTTAGCTTCTGCTTCTGTTTCGTCTTTCAGTTCGACTTGGCCATGAGGTTAGCTTGCGCCTCGTTTCATTTATTCACAGTGTGGAGCCAGGCAAATGTTGTTTTAATTAAAAATAATCGAGTTTTGTGCGCAAATTGCAACAAAATGAGTTGACAAAAAGTTTTTGGTGCGTTGCATGCAAGGCTAACAGACACAGACACAGACCCCATAAACACACACACGCACAAACACCCATATGTGAGATAAGCTCAGCCGCCATTTTGTTCATTTTGTAAGACATGCGGCTGCTACGTGTGAATATCTGCTGTGCATGTGCAAGTGTCTGTGTGTGTGTGTGTGTGTCTGTGTGCTTGTGTGTGTGTTTGTGTAAAGCCAAACAAAATGAAAATGTCACTGCATATAAAGGCAGGAAAAGCGTACGTGACTCGCATTGCCGGAAATTAAGCGGTGTCCCAACACGTCCAATGCAGGGCGTGGCAGTTGAAGCAGCGGCACCACGTTGGGTACTGGGTACTGGGTGCCTGGCTGCCTGGCTGCGTGGCTGCTGCCCGAGGCAGCAAGCAAGCAGCAGACGACAATTGCAACCGCAAAAATGTCGCTTGTTTGTCAATAACAATGAAAATTCGCAATGCAAATGGCAAAGATGCTGGCGCAAAATAAAATGTAGCATACTTTCCAGCGCAATAAATTTAATAGCAGTTCAATAATGAAATTGAGTTAAAGCACAACACAAACAGCGGCATGCAAAGTGATTTAAGTTCAGTTGCATATTGGTTTTAGTAAAAGTTTGTTTTCACTGTTGCCGCCGCCTGTCATGCTGCCAGCTCGTGTCAGCAACAGCAAAGGCAACTTTTTGGTCAGTTGCTGCTGTTGCTGCTACTGTTGGCAATTAACCAACTGGACATGGCAAATACACACACACGCACACGAACACACACACATACACACACAGACAGCAAATTGTCTCTGTCCACTCACGTATTGTCGCAAATCGGAGTCCTGGCTGTGCGCAAATTGATTGTAATTGCGTTGCTCAGCATTCGGGCGACGCAAATTGAAATGCAATCGCAGCAATGAGATGCGTTGCAAGCTCTCTCGAATATAGTTGTTCATGCTGCTGCTGCTGCTGCTGCTGCCGCTACTGTTGCTGTAACTCTGGCTGTTGCTATTGCTGTTACTGTTGCTACTGGTGCTGCCTTTGTTCATCATAATTTTTTTATTTTTGTAAACACACGCGTGGCAATGTGTTGGAGCGTTGAACGGATACTGACAAATGTGCAGGGCATTGGCGCGCGCCCGCCTGCCGTGCCAGAAAATTCCACCTAACAACGAACTGAGGTAAACCGAGACAAGCGCAACAGACTAAACAAATGTTGCAAGTAAACAAGGCACCCCAGGCAACTGGCGGCATTTGAAATTGGATACCAAATAGCTGAATCAATTATACATCAATTGAAACAAGTTAAGTACAACACTTGGCGCCAGTTAATTCACGCGAACTTCAATACGATACGAATCTTACAGCAACAAGGCAAATGAAGACGCTTAAAGTAGAGAACTCAATTGAGACGCCAGACAGGAAAATAACAACTAGTCGAAAAGCAATTAAGTCTGAAGAAGTTGTGGTATTTCGATTAGTATATAAAAATAAAAATAATGGATTCATAACTAAGTATTAGACTACAAAATAAATGTAAAACATAATATATACGAAGTTCGACTGATGTTAAATAGGTTTTTTTTTCTATTTTAGTAGCCACTACTATTTCAATGAACAACTAAATCTTCTTATTTCGCCTTTTTCAGGCAAGTACGAAAGATGTGAATCTTAATATTTTAGTTTATTATTTAATTCTGTTGTCTAATATTTAGTGTTCAGTCGCACTACTATTTTTATGAACACAGCAGTCTGTATTTTGCATGTTTCAAATGCTGATTTTAATCAGAATTATCATTTGCCTTTTATGAAAGCAGCTTTATTTGCTTTCTGCCAGACTATTTTCCACTGAAATATATATATATTCATAATTCAAATTATGCCATTAAATTAGAGTTCTGCATATAATATAATATATAGCATTTCACAGGCCAGCGACCATTTATATATCTT
The DNA here is from genome assembly GCA_035045945.1 of Drosophila anceps. NCBI lineage: Eukaryota > Metazoa > Arthropoda > Insecta > Diptera > Drosophilidae > Drosophila > Drosophila anceps. The sequence continues at coordinate 819,687 of JAWNON010000038.1, forward strand.
AAATTATGCATGTGAAAGCTGAAGGCAGTGGCACAGTCAAACTTATAAACCACTTAACAAACCATAATTCAGGCGTACAGTCCCTTTGTTAATTTCTACATATTTACATATATTATATATACACACACACACACACACACACACACACACACACACACACACACACACACAGACACAGTCAGAGTCAGAATGGGCAGTCACAAGTCCAAGTTAAATGCTCCAGGGATAAGCTGCTAAACTATTTGCTCGACTAGAATTGAAAAAGGTTTCAGCTCAGTTAATAGAACATGGCTAAAAAGAAAGAAGATAAGTTGAGGATGGTTTTCGCTTTGCATATTATTCAAAAAAAAAAAAAAAAGAGAGAAGGAGAAGCATTTTTGAATGGAAAACACATTTTATTCTTTGGCATACACTGTAATAAAATGTGGGCAATTATTTAGGCTTTTAACATGTCAGCCACGTGGCGCAGGCAACACAAATCGGAAACGGAAACAGACACGCACAGACACGCACACATACGCACGCATACACACACATGCACATATGGTCCATCATACTATGCCTGTGTGTGTGTGTGTGTGTGTGTGTGTGTGTGTGTGTGTTTCTGTCTGTCTGTGTATTTGGGGTATTTTACGAATTGAATTTTGATTTGGGTTGCCATTAAAGCGAATTGCCCAAACAAAATGAAAGACATATTTTTGCTTGAATGCCTCAAAAAGTTGACCGTGCCGCATTCAAGCAACGTTTAACGCAACATACACATGAAATTGGTATGGCACCGTGGGGCAGGAGTGGGGCCCAGTTTGATTTTTACCAAATGTCAAATTGCAATGGAGGTTAACATTTGTCTGATTGGAAACTCAAGACTTTTAATGAGTTTTGTGAGTGGGCCGATGGATAAACAGAAGAAATGAAAAAGGTTTGAGGCTAGGGTTACAAAACTTTTCGTTTTATATTTTTTTGTTTATATTTTTTTTGAAGTTTAAGCGAGTGCGACTGCGACTGTGACTGTGACTGTCAGTGTGACTGTGACTGTCGCTGTGACTGCCACTGTCACTGCCACTGTGACTGCCGCTGTGACTTGCTTTGGCTAAAGTTCACACAAATACTTGAGCTGATAAATTACAATTTCTTTATTCTTTTTAATGAAATCTCAAAAAAAATTGCTCTACAATCGAAACTTGATAAACAAAGCCAAACTACTCACTGCAGCTTAAGTTTTTATCAATTTTAATAGCGCATTAGCTATTCGGCTTAGTCGACTTGGCTCACACACACACACACACACACACATTTTATTTCTATTTTGGTCTAGCTAGACATCAATTATGCCGCCAGGCTTGTAGTCCCATTTCCAGTTGCTGTTTGATCAAGTCAATCAACGGTCTGATTGCTGAACTCGAACTAATTTGCTAAATTTAACAAAGCGCTGCCAACGTCGCACACAACCAGCAGCTGTGTGTGCGTAGGTGTGTGTGTGTTTGTGTGTGTGTGTGTGTGTGTGTGAGTGAGTGTTGCCAATGGTACTGGGCCAAGTTAATTACAATAATGAAGCTAATTTCGTTGTGCGTTAAAAGGCAAAAAGGAAAACCACAAATTAGTGCAAAAATACCGAAGGACATTACACAGACTCAATGCGTTATAGAGTGGTGAAATGGGCGGGGCAGGTGGATGTTTGAGTGGTTGGGTGGTTGGGCGGTTGGGTCTGGCCAACTTATCTCAATCCAAGACGCATTTTTCAGCGTTCTCTGCTTTTTGTCACAGCAGCACAGAAAGATGTGAAGGCGGCTGCTGCGGTTGTCGCAGCTCTTGCGGTTTTCCAGGTCAACTAAAAATACTTTTCGGTTTCTTGTTTTTCGTCCTGCATAATTTATAGTCAAAGCTCGACCTTTTTTTTTTTTTGTTTTGCTTTTTGTATTTCTTGCTCTCTTATGCTTTCGTCGCGGTACGCCCAAACCGCCTTTGCGTCATTTTCACTTTTGTATTTAATTAAGAGTGCGTGCCAGCGTCTGCAGTTTGAGTTTTGAGTTAATGCCACAGCCCCGCCTACAACGAGCAACAGCACCCGCTGTAAAGCAGGCAACCAAGGCGGACAGCCTGGCACTTTAGTATCTGCCACAAGCAGGCAGGTGGTGCGGTGGTGTGCTGGTCTGCTAGTGCTGCTAGCTGCTTGCTGCGTGAGAGTTTGCCAAAGTTATTAACTGCCACTAATTACACATTTCGCCTCGGCTACGCATTTATATTCCAACATGGCAGTTACTTTTTCATTTCTGTATATATCGCTAGATCCAAATGTAAAACCAGAACATGAATCCTTCATAATGCTCCTTATTGCCATTGCCATTGCTATTGTTGGCGCTGTTGTTATTGTTGCTATTGCTGTTGCTGTTGCGGTTGTTGCTGTGGCTGTGGCTGTGCCATAAAAATTCTCGTAATTATTGCTACGGTTTTTATATATTTTTTTTTTTCTTCTGTTGCTCGTGACTCTTGTGGTGCTTGGCTCTTGTCTTAATTACAGTGGATTATAAATATTAAAAAACGGAAGTCGTTGCCAGTAATCAGACATTGGCTCGGCACTGGCAGACAGTTTCTGCCTTCCTCTTCTTCATATTTTGTAGCAAAGAGAAATTGAGAAATGGCTGCTTAATTAACTAAGGCGGAACAGTGGAGGCATGTGGAATTTGTAAGTAATATAAGTGTATGTGGTATTGCTGCATGTAGCAGGATACAGGTAGATTGAAAGATACAGAGAGAGAGAGAGAGATAGAGAGAGACAGAGAGAGAGAGACCATACATAAATGTTTAAGTGTAAAGAAAAAGTCTTCCTTGGCAGTGGTGTGACAAGGGCAAGTAGAGATAAGTAGAAAGACAGCGGGATAAATGAAAATGCCGAGTAAGAGAAAGAGATGGACAGAGAGAAAAGGCTAGAACAGAGACAGAGGGATAGAGAGAGATATACTAAAGCAGATACAGAGGCAGAGAAAAGGAAAGGCAGAAAGGAAGAGAAAGAGAGATAAAGAGAAAGAGAGAGAGAGAGCGAGAGAGAGAGAGAGAACTACAAACAGCGAGAGTGTTCTGCTTCCTGTGCTCACCCTACTTCACTGACATTAGCTGCTTTCTCATTCATTTTTCAACTTTAAACAACTTATGAACAAATATAGTAATTATGAATGATTTATTATCATTAATTTAATACATTTTCTTCTAGAATGTGTTTGATTGCTAAGAAGAACAATGAAAACCTAAACTCAATATTCGTATAAACATGTTTCCAAATTTAATAACACAAAAATGGGAATTTTTGATTGGGACAGCAGCTGGCGTCGAGTCACTTTCAAAAGGCGAGTCACGTCAAACGAAGCTACTTCACAATTTAGCAATATTTTTTAGTTAAGAGTCATGGATATATGGCCCAATGCGCTGTGTTTTATATATATTAAAAATATAACACAACCTTGGTCCCGCCCCGTCCCGAGCCAGAGCACCGAGCATCGCCAGCGCTGTTCGCCATATTTGAAACACTTACAACATTTTGCACATATGGCAGCGTCACGCTTACATCAAAATCTCATGTTGCCAAACACAATGCCGCCTCCTAGTGTCCGCCTTTCAGCCAACAACCACTCAACAGCAGCCGGTTCGCAATTGAGTGCTAGAAATTGTAAACTCTCACAGCAGTCACCATAAAAAAGTAACAAGAACCAGGCGCACAATCACAAGAACTATAAAACTAAAGTATACAAAAGAAGTATATATATACATATGTATATACGTACATTTATTTATAACAATAACCATGTCTAAAAACAACAATATATTAGGGCGAAAATAAATAAAAAATAGCAAGTGGAAGCAAAGCTGGACATATACGTAATTTGAGCTGGCAATAGACAGGCTATTCTCTGGCGAAACTCAAGCAGTTGCCCGATTGAAAATAAAAATATGTTGATGATAATGGAAGTTGAAGTACGCTTTAGTTAAGGACAGCTGACAAAAAGCGCAGCAGCCGCAGCAGCAGCAGGACTGCCACTTCAGGTATAGCTATAAGCACTGCTCTGACTTATGTCCTGCAACGAGCAGCCAGAACATGACAGGCTGCGGCCAGCAACAACAACAACAACAACTTGTGCGCTCAACTTTGACATTTCTGCATGTAACTCAAACAGTCGCTGCCCCACTTCAAATGCCTAACAAAAGATTGACTGTATGTGTGTGCTTGTATGTGTATGAGTATGTGTAGGGGGGGGGGGGGGGGTGAAAAGGCGTGTCCAACTTTCATACAACTTGTTTGCCGCAAAATGATTTATGACAATGCGTTGAAAGTTTTCAAAGTGTGTAGCTGCCAGTGGTGCTGTGAGCTAGCTGTCAATGCCAGCCACACCCATCACACCATACACACATGCACACACACACACGCAGACACACACACGCTTACTCAAGCCTTGACAGCGTCTATTAAAGACAGCGACAGCTGCTCACATATTTATCTGATTTTCAATTTTCAAGCGTTCGCTGCGGAATTGTTTAAAGTGCGAAAAGTACAAGCGCCTGGGCCAATAAGTTGACAGGCAAAAACGGCGTCGCACATGTCCTGCCAAAACAGGACAACAGCTGCCTTGGCAGCGACAGCAGCGTGTGCAACATCCTTAGGCCACTTACACGTACTCTAGAATTGCCAATCTTCAGCTGTGGCTGCGGCTGCGGCTGTGGCTGCGGCTGCCTCACACTTTACACATTATTCAAGATGCAAGCGGCGTCTGCTCCACAGGATATGCGCTTGAGTGGCTGTGCGTGTGTGGATGGGTGGGTGTGTGCGTGGGGGCGTGGCCTGTGCACGTCTCTCATATATGGCATGCCGCTGCACGTTGACGTTAATGTCCGCAAATGTTACCTGGCTGTCACAAGAGCCAGAACCACAGGGCTCTGCCCCACCTGCTGTTGTTCCTGCTGCTGCGTGTGTGCAGCATGTCTATGTGTGTGTGCGTGTGTATGTGCGTGTGTGTGTGTGTGCGTGTGTGTATATGTGGAAACAGGTACGTCCTGGCACTCACACTACACCACACCACACCCATTGTCGTATTTGTCTTATGAACTGTCAAACTGACATTCATTGACGCTTGACATGTAATAAACGAAACGAAACGAACGCAACGAAAACAAAATGAAACGCAATGAAACGAAATAAAATGAAAATGCAACAGAAAGAAAGAGAGAGAGAGAGAGAGAGAGAGAGAGAGAGAGAGAGAGAAAGAGCGGGTGCTCGGCCTGCCTGCTGTTAATATGATATTTCCCACAATTTTACGTAAATATGCATAAATAATTGTGTTTGTTTTATGAGGAAAGGGAAATGTTAATAGCATTTCAGCTGCAGCATAAAACCAAATAATCCTGGAATTATTTATGCCATAAAGAAAACGAGCCGAAAGTGGAATGCTCTATAGAGCGTAGGGTATTTGTAATGGTATTGGAGACATGAGTACTATAGGGAAACAGATATGAATATTATGAAGTCGCTGATTCTATATTAGATAATGCTTTATGCAGCTATGAACAGATATTGACAGTTTTAGATGATTATAGAACTTTTCTGTGGTTAAAACAAGATTTATATTGAACTGAAAAGCCATTTCTTATAAGTATATACATATATATTATATTAGAAAAGAAAATGTTATACTAAACATAAATGTATTTTGGCTTCTTTCGAACTGCCCAGAGAAATGGCAGGCATTGCAGGTGTAGCAGTTGTGGCAGCCAACAGCTCGGCACAATCAGAGTTGAAGTCAAAGCGGGAATCGAGAGTCGTAGTAGAATTTTACACAATGCAAACATAATGAGTTCGGGGAAATGCAAATAATTCGCAATGGAAATCATTATTGAGCACTGAACCAAACAGACAGACAGACAGACAGGCAGGGGGTGGGGAGCTGGGCGATGGCCCGATTGCAGTGCACTGCAGCCATGCAGGCAGGTTGGTTGGTTGCTTGTTGGGTCTTAGAGCTTCGTTTGGCAGGCAACATTCGTGAAAATTCATGGGCAAAGCCCTAAATGGAAGTAAGAAAAAAAAAGAACTTCCCTCACTTGGGAATGGCCCAGCGCAAAATGTAAAGAAAATGGGTAAACTCTGATGGCAGTGGCCAGTAGCACTTGAAGCATTTGGTGGTTGCACACTAAGAAATCACACACACACGCACACACACACATATACACACTCAGACACATCGGCCTCTTAGACACCATGGGGAAGGTATTCGAAAAATTAATCTGCTCTAGGCTAGAGACTGCAATCGCTAGCGCCGGTGGCCTGTCGCCAAATCAATATGGATTCCGGAAGTCCCGGTCAACAACAGATGCACTAGGTAAAGTTGTTGACCTGGCCACTTCCGCCATCCAAGGGACCAGATGGAAACATGGGACTAAGCAGTACTGCATCATAGCAACTCTGGATGTTAAAAATGCGTTCAACACAGCCAGCTGGGATATGATACTGGATGCGCTGTGTCAATATAATATCCCTAGATATTTGAAAGAGACAATAAAGAGTTATTTCAAAGGAAGAACACTCATCTACAACACGAGCGAGGGTCTCCAAACTCACACAGTGTCTGCTGGAGTCCCTCAGGGATCGGTGTTGGGGCCTCTCCTATGGAATTCTATGTACGACGGTGTACTGCGCTTAGAACTACCAACAGGTGCGCACTCCATTGGCTTTGCTGATGATGTAGCCGTCGTCGCCATAGGAAAGGAGCTAAAAGACACAGAGGATATGTGCAGCGCAAGTATCAGTCGCATCCAAAGCTGGCTGACAAGAGCTGGACTTGAGCTAGCGGCGCACAAAACAGAGGTTGTCCTTGTGAGCAGTCGCAAAACAGTGGAAACGGCCCACATAAAGATTGGCAACGTCACCATTGAGTCAAAGAGGGCGATAAAGTATCTTGGCGTCATGATAGACACAAGACTGACTTTCCGCGAGCACCTTGAATATGTGCATAAAAAGGCAGCGGATTCTTGTAGAGCCCTCTCCAGAATTATGCTAAACACGCGGGGACCGAAACAACAAAGACGCCTTCTCCTGATGAGTGTCATTAGGTCCGTCATCCTCTATGCAGCGCCAATCTGGGCAAGAGCGATGGCAACTCCCAGCTATAGAAGAGGTATTTGCGCCACTTACAGACTGAGCGCAATCAGAGTCAGCTGTTCGTTTAGAACAGTCTCTGACGACGCAGCGCTCGTCATAGCCGGTATGATACCACTGGAGGATTTGGTCGCCGAAGCCGTGGAGCGGAGTACGCATGAGCCAGTACGACGCAACGTGACCAGGCCAAACAGCATTGCACGATGGCAAAGAAGGTGGAACAGCTCGACAAAAGGACGATGGACTCACACGCTCATTCCTGAGCTTGAACCATGGATCAATCGTAAGCATGGTGAAATAAATTTTTATCTTTCGCAGATTCTCTCTGGACACGGCTGCTTCCGCAGCTATCTGAAGCGATTTGGCCATGACGAAACTGACGAATGCCCCTGGTGTGGACAAGGTCTGGTGGAAGACGCCAACCACGCCCTCTTCGTGTGTGGACGTTTCCTCGAGGACAGGCGATGCCTAGAGGAAGCAGTGGGCCGCTCCATTAGAGCGGACAACCTAGTCAACACCATGCTGGAATCGGAGGCAGCGTGGAAGCTAATAAGCTCCTTCGCGGCCACGGTCATGGTGGAGCTCCGCAGAAGTGAACGAAGCAGAAGACGAGCTGAACCCGTTTAAGTTAGCGCAAAGCGCTTGCGAAGCAATGCTTTACGGCCGTCCCGCAAGCACTGTGCGCTACACTTAAATTATGCATATAAACTCTGTAAATTAATTTAATAAAAACGAATATAAAAAAAAAAAAAAAAAAAAAAAAAAAACTCAGACACATCGATACACACTCACATACAAATATACAGAGAGAGAGACAGACAGTTTGCCAGCGCCTTGTCGTGGGCGATAATCGTTAAGCGATTTCATTTCATTTCATTTCGCTTCGTGTTGCTGCCGCTGTTAAATGAAGTGTTTAAAATTTACGATTTTGTGTAAATTTATTGCACAATGCCGAGAAGGAAACGAGTGGCCGAGTGGCCTAAGCAAATGGCCAGAAAAACAGCTAGACCAGCAGCAAATAAATTGAATGAAACGAATACAGAAAAAAAAAATAGAAAAAAAACCGAAGCTAAACAAAAATAAAGTCGAAAACGGCTTTGATGGCAGCTCGGGGAATCAATCTGCACATGTGACTGAAGTATCTCGTATCGCGGCTGATTGGATGACACGAAATAAAAACCTCACATAGATACACACACACACACACACACACACACCCACATATACACTTACACAGGAAATTGTTAATAGCAATGGCTGACTGCACGCTGCACACCCCAGCCACAGTCGTAGCCGCTGCCGCTGCCGCTGCCGCTGCCGCTGCCGCAGCCTCCCACTTCGCCTGACTTGCTGTACACTCACCGACTAAGCCAATTACGTGGCTGCCAGCCAAAAACAAAAGGACAATAAAGTGCCAGCTCGTAAATGAACGGGGAGGCAGCTCAGCAGCTCAGCAGCTCTGCGCTGCTGTTGTTGGCTGCAAAGCAGCTTAGCTAAGCACTGTTGCTAGCCATTGACAGCACGTTACGTATACGCAGCGTGCGGCTGGCTTCGTTTTCAATAAACCACACAAAAATAAGCAAAACACAAACACAAAATCTTTTGCATACTTCTGCGCGTAGCTGAAGTGGCAAACAGCAGCAGTAGCAGCCAACAACAAGGAGCAACCACAACGGCACTTGATGAGCTTTCCAATTACATTTAACTGTTGTCTCGTGTTATCTGGCCTGGCTGTTAACTGTTAGTTGCCACTGTGCGCCACTGTTGCGCTAAGAAATTAACTTTGCTCTGTCGTAAAACTCAAAGCACACACACAATTCTTCTCTCCAGACACACGCTCGCTCACGCTCACGCTCCGCCTCGCTCGTCCGCTCTCCCTCTCTCTCTCTCTCTCTCTCTCTTCACCTGAAAATTATCATAAGTTTGCTATATGTATGCGGTAAATGAAATTTTTGTTGTGATTCAGCGCAATTTGTGTAATGAAAACAAGTGCCAACCGTTGAGGGCGAGAAGACAAAGATGTAGTATAAAATATCCACAGCTCAGAGGCATTCGAATGGTTATGCACAGGTGTTTATTGTGGGAGTACAGTTGCAGGTGGCACAAACGGCTGACGAATCATTTCAAAAGGAATGTAAGCACAATTTTGCCAGACGTTTTCGGCGCATGCCTAATTAACTGTTGTTGATCTAATTACATGTTTTTATAAGGAACAAGATAAAAGGAAAAATCCAGTTAATTATATTTATAAACTGATTAAAATACATAAATAAAACAAAAAAGTTAATTTCAACAAATTTAAGTTAATTTAACTTGAAGAATAATTTGATTCAAAAGTTTATGTTAACTTATATAGGATTCTTTATCAAGCATTATGAATGCTCTACGTATATACACGAAAGTCAATTGTTGTCTCTAATATGCTCTGAAGTTCTTAAAAGTCCAATCAAAAAACTCTTCAGTCTCATCAACTGGGCCTGTACCTTAAACTCTTTTTCAATTATTCTACATTTTTCAATCTAATAATTTCATTTACATTCATTTAGTTATCACAACAGCTGCTGACAGTGCTAGAAATTTCTTTGTTTTTTTTTTTTAAATTGAGAAAAGCGCAAAATTTGCAAAGTTAAGCTAACGAAATGAGCAGTAAGAAGCGAATGAAAGGAGGCGACTGCTGCTGCCCGCCAAAGCCCGTACGCTGCGAGCCGACGTGAGCAAAGACTGGAACTGCTCGACTTTCTATCGAGTTTTACACAATATTTTGCTTCATCTGCTTTCAGCTTCTCAAGATCAGTTGGTTACTATGAACGGGATCCGTGTTGTCACGAACATTGTCGCATTTACGGCATACACGATGAGCCCTATGTGCGACCTTTCGATCCCAAGGAGTGCAAGGCTCTCAATCGCGAGTTTCATGACAAATCCTTGGGCTTCCCATTGGGTCTCACATACGGCTCGGTGCCTACAAAGGTGGGCGTACCGAATGCAGAGTCAATACGTTATGGTGGCCTTCTGAAGGCATTTGCGGCCACATATTTTACCAGACGCAACGAATGGACACCGGAACTGATCGATCAGGTTGTTGCCGAGGGTCAGGTGCTGTTCAATGACTCGGAGGGCCTGGAAGAGCCCAACGCACATCGCTATCCAGAAGTCTACGATACCAACGAGCAGTTGGTCACAAGACATTTTAAAATTAATGATATTGAGTTCGCTATCGAACTGGATGCACCCTTCGAAGTGTACGGCCTGAAGAGTAAGCTCAAGAATATCAGACGCATTCTATCCAGCTTCTTTAAGAAGCACAAAATCGGCATATTCTCGGCAAATAATACGTATCAGCTGATATGGCGGGATATGGGCGTCTGGATGGTGCTCGATCTGAATGGACGTGATAAGGACACGCTGAAACTCAACCCAGATGGCGGCTTTCCAATGCTACTGGCCATGCGCTCCATTGACAATGTCATACATTTACTGCGCGAGGAATGCAACCTGGACAGATCGGCCAAATTTACGCTGCGCGACATGTTGGTTGTGCGGCTGGTGACGCCCGGGCCGCAAGGCCGCAGCCAGGAGCGTGAGTTTGGGCCACGCATGAGCGAATTCGATGTGATTGCCTCTGACTATGGCTATCTGAAATCGAATCTTCACTTGACGCTCAATCCACAGGATGCGCTGCGCAACCGCAGCGCACTGCCAGTGTCTGTGGCCACCGCGCTGGCCTCCAAGATCGATCATCCGGCCACGTGGGACATGAAGAACTACGATAAAGTCCTCTGCTATGGCGTCAACATGTGCAAGAACTGCTGGGAGCCATGTACGGATATTAATCAGCCCATGGACTTGGATACGTTTCCGCGCCAGGTGCGCATGGGGCAATTTGTGGCCGAGGTGATGCTCACGCCGAACGTCTACGAGGGCTGGTGGAAGTGTGTGCCCATGTACAAGTATAACGACTTCCATTTGATGCTGGAGAAGGCGATCGCAGAGAACGATTACATTATCTTCCAGATCAACAATCAAATGTATTCGCTATGGAAGAAGGGCGATTTCATCTATCTAATGGATCCATATCGCCATCACATTGTCGGCCGCATACTCGAGGAGGGCGACGATCCGAAGAGTGCGTCGGTGCGCATGTTTGGCAACATCGATCGCCTGCTTAGCGTCTTTCACCAGATACTGCTCGAATCGAATCGTTCTGCCATCTTTCACATACACACGCTGCGGATACGCAATATTACCGAATGCCCGCCGGGCACGGCGCCAATGCTACTGCCGCCTGACCAGGATGTGGAGGTGGCCTCGCTCAATGAAACCATACGCTTCGATGAGAACTATGACAAGTGTATGGAGGATCTGGCCGCAATTAGTGATTACGAAGAGGACTTGGCCTCCGAAATCGAACCAATCGAGGAGGTCAGCTCATCCGAGGAAATGGTCGAGGAAGAAGAAGGCGGCGAGGCTGGCCCCGGCGAGGGCGGCGAAGACGATGACGAACCCGACGAGTAAAAGTAAAGTGTCAGTCATTTTCTACATTCCCACATTTGGATGAAATAAATTTAAGTTAAGTTCTTTTGAGGAATTTGAAACTAGTTGAAGCGATTGTGGTTTTAGCAAATGAGATATCTGTTTATTTACCTCTACGTTTCCATTAATAATTTGCGAATGGCTGATGCAGCTGCTGCATTGCACAATGATACTATCAAATTGGTAGTTCGATTACGTATTTCATTAGATGGTAATTTGTTCGGTTTCGTTGTCCGTTTATATGCCAAAGGCCACCGCATTCACGACTCATGCGTTTTTATTTTTTTTATTTTCCTGTTTTAAGCGGAAAATTATCACAGTTGTTCACATAAAGGCCCCCCATAGCCCCACTCAACCAGTTTTTTTTCTCTCTCTGATAACAAGCAGTGGAGGAAAAAAAAACACAAAACCCATTTTGAATTAAATGTCACGTTGTCGTGTAAGTTCGCTTGTTCAGCATCAAGTGAAGGCGACTAAAATAGTACTACGCTCCTTGACGGAAGACCCTATCATCTGGCCACCTAACAGTGCTACCAAATGGGCGTGTCCGAGGGGAGGAGGTAGGCGGGGGTGCTGAGGGTGTGCATAAGTGTTCTCGCAGACTCAAGTCCACGCCTTGTTCATGTATGTCATTAAAAAGTAACAGAAAAAAAAGCGAGATAAAAAAAGAGGAGGACGAGAGTAGGAAAAGAAAGAATCGTTTGTTAGTTGCTGCTGCCGGTTTCAGCCTGGCATGCCTGCAGGCGGCTGACTGTCTGGCTAGGGCTCGGCAAGTGCAGTTGCAGGTGCCACAGCAGCCACTCCACGCACACACACAGACACACAGACACACACGCACACATCAGTCAGTCAGTCAGTCAGTCACTTAGATGGGACATCTTCTACAGCCTTCACCTGGGCAAGTTATACGCCTCGTTGCAAGCATTGTTACTGCTGCTGCTGCTGCTGCTGCTACTGCTGGTCGCTTGCATTTTCCACAGCCTGCACAACAATAACAAGCATACTCTGCCACGCCCATACGCTGTGCGAGTGCCTTCAATGGCAACGCTTTGAATTCACAAGTGACATTTTACAAAAGTCGACAGCGCGAAATTAATGGAAATTTAAAAATTGCATTTTTCGACATCAACAAATGCGACTGTAAAACTGAATGTCTCTGTGTATATATGTGTGTGTGTGTGTGTTTGTGTGTGCTTGTGTGTGCGAGTGTGGCAAGTGTAAGCTCTGACAATGTGGTCTTGTCGGTGGTGCGCTGGCTTCACCTGCCATGGCCTGCATAAGATAATAGAGACGACAACTTGGGAGCTGCTAAAGACATGACACCGAACACGTCTGACGCGACACGATTTAAAAAGCTTTTTCCTCGTTCCTATATATATATATATATATATACATTTTTTTTTGATTATTATTTTTCCATTTCATGCTCTTTGTTGAAAGTTAGATTTGCTAGCTGCTTGACGCTTTCAAATCTCTATTTGTCACCTAACGTGTTTGGATTCAGACGGGCATAAAGAATGTAATCTATGTTTTAGTGAATATTTCAATTATAATATATAAATTATTTGTTTTTTAATAAGCAGATATTTGTGTTATTGAAATTGCAGTTGAAGAGGTCATAATGTCTCTTGATTTGTTGAATTAGCCTCGACTAGGGCTAGGCCAGCATTAGTGCCGAAAGTCATTATCGTCATCATCATCATTAAAAACAGTGTCATGATTATCATATTTATAACTCTCATTGTTACCGTCATTATCCACAACTTGATTAGTACTAAGACTATCATCATTATGACCTTATGATCAATATCGACATTTAATTATAGCTAACATATTAAAACATCATCATCCTCATTGTCATTATTATCAAGAGCTTGCTTGTTACTGAAACTATTAAAGCCATTATCATTAGCTCAAAGATCATCATCATCTATTACAAATTGATTGCCAATATTGTCAGTACTATGATGATCATCTATATGATGAACCATATTAGATCATTATTAGCATTTTTTATAATTATCAAAACCATGTCAAAATCCATCGTTGTTATGATTATAATCATAATTAACATTATCATAAATAAATAAAAACTTTAACAATACATAATAGAAATATAAATATAATATCTTTATATTTTTTTTTTACAATTATTAAAATAAATGAATATATTTGATGAATATATACTATAGTTTAAAATATAATAAAAAACTTAATTTAAAATATATATATAATTATATATATAATATAAATGTAATAACTAATTAAATATTTAAATATTTACCCATTGCAAAACTGGAGCGTGGCACAGCACTGCGACTGTTTAGAGGTAGAGCAGGTAAGCGACTAAACTAGCTCTGCGGCAGCGTCGCCCTTTTATAGGCGACCAGAACGTCACTCAAACGAGAGAGGGGCTTGTGAGCGGTGAGCTCGTTCCTGATTGGGCATTGATGCTCGATCAGACGCTCAGAGTATATTGGAGTCAGCAAAGCATAGCAAGACGCTATTGAAGAGAGACAAACTCAGACGGACAATAAGAGACGACTTGATCGATGCAGCTCAGCACAGTTCAGCAACTCAGATCATAAATATATATACATATATATATATATATTAAATATATATCAACTCCTGGCTCATATAAAAAGTCTATAAATATTCAACTGCATTTCCTTGCACACAATTATACAAATGACCTGTTATTCAGCCAATGTCCAATTGGCAATTTTATTAAAGCTTTTAAGCCTGGCTAATTGTCGTATCGCTTACCCAGCACAAAACGTCGCTTGAACTTACCTGCAATGAAACCAGAAAAACGAGAAAAGTTGCAGTTAATAGCGTTAAAAGTCAAACAAAAATAAACAAACAACAACAACAACAACAGCAACAAAAATGAAGAGCAAAATCAAAGAACTTTCCCATAAACGCTTAAACCGAACAATCCAAATTCCATTGCGCAATTTTTAATATGTGTATACACGATATATGTTATGCTGAATGTTTGTGCGCTGCAAAGTACACAATTAAAATTTAATCAAAAAGCGCATTGGAAAATAAAGTGAAACGAAAGGAATGCCGAGCGGCCACGCCACGTTCTGCGTTATTAATTTTTAATTTTTGTGTAAATATCGTCGGGGTGGCAAAGTGTTGGAGCAATTAATTTGTAGTTTTTAAGTATTAAATGCATATTTCTGGCACGCCCACGCTGTCAGGCGCACGGCGGCTGACCACTGTGCGGTAATTACAGTGGGGCACTGGACGAGAATGTCAATTTGATTGGTTTGGTTTGGTTTGGTTTGGTTGCTGCTATGGATTGCATGACCAGCTAGTAAGGCCAGCCCAGCCAGGCATCCAGCTTGCCGGCCGGCGTCACATGTCAACAGCAACGTCGAAAATGAAACGTAGTAGAAAAAGCAGCAGACCGAACCACGGTCGAGCCAAACAAAAGGACATGGCACACTGGTCACTGCACCTGCTACACAAAACACACACATGTACACAAATAGCGAGCCAGAGATAGGCAGACATGATAGCGGGGGACTACTGTAGAGGGCGTTGTTTCTGAATTTGTAGTTGGCGCAATTTTCGTGCTAAGTGCACATGATAAATTAATGATTGACGGAGGGGGCTAGCGAGCGGGCGAGCGAGCGAGGGGGCGTGGGCGTATGACAAAGTGATTAATTGTCAGCCAACGTTGCTGCCCGCTGCCACATTCCTGAATTGGAGCCGATATCGTCCCTACTGCCTGCCACATATGAGTAATGGCCAGTTTTGAGTGGCTAACTAGCTCGACTCTGCCGATTGCACAGGCCCATGGAACGAACGCGCTATGGAACTTGAGTTGCCATGTTAATAAAACAAACGACAAGCGAAGCGATGCCAGCCAAAACCAGCAACCCCAACACACACACGCACACCATCTCGCTCTCTCTCTCTCTCTCTCACTCTCTCTCACTCTGCTTGCCCGCACAACTGCTAAAGCAGCTCAAAGTCAAATTAGTGCACTTGGGCGTAAAATATGAACTTTTGACTAATTGATTGAGCGGCTTACGCCCCCCACACACACACGTACACACATATACACACACACGGCGTGGGCGTGGCATGGCTTATGTTTGCCTTTGTTGCATGCGAAATGCAAGCCAAGAGCTAAAAATGCAAATCGATAGCAAACTGCAATTTCATTTCCAGCTGAGCCAACAGCAAACAGCAAAATTCGAGTTGATTTCAACAAAAATATTACGCATACGCAGCGTGTGTCCAGAGGATTGGCTGGCGACTTAACTGGAAAAGAATTTCCAAGCTGCGCCAGTTGTTGTGCAATTTATGATTTGTTTCCGCAGAAAAAAGTTTCGAGTCAACGGTGATAAGAACTTAAGCTTGAATTAATAAGCAAAAGCGAACAACTTTAAAGCCAACAGAGCTTAGCAAATTCGTAAATAATGCTAAAGCATATTTCAAATTCCACTTGACTGCAGCTTTAAAAATATTTAAGCTCCTAAAACTTGCCCCTGTGTCTATGGCAAATTTGTATGCAAACAATCAATACATGTTTAAATCAAAATAAATCAATGCAATACCAAAATTATATTATAAATAAATATGTATCGAGAAAGAGAGAGAGAGAGAGCAAGAGCAATAGCCAGTTAAAGCTCATTTATATGCGCTCGACACAGTAGTTATTTTGGTTTGTTTGCCGTTGCAACTTCAAATGGCAATCCAATTTGCAGTTGCTGCCAACATGATGAAGGCCAAAAACTAAATGACAACAATGTGAACAGCAGTTGCAAATGCAAATCCCCATCCACATTGAGACAATAAAGGACAACAGCAACAACGGACATCTCGTGGCTGGCAAATAAACAACTTTGTGATTTTGGGGGCAAAATCAAAGTTTATACAAAACTTGCCCAACAACCTAGCCCCCACTGGGAATGGGAATGGGAATGGGAACGGAACAGACGGCTAACGATGTGCACTCAGCTAAACGAACTGCAACACTAACAAAAGCAACAACAATTTGTGGCACATTGCAAGCGAATTTGCCGTCTTTGGAAATGCTGAAAAATTAACAACAATTAGTTTCATATAGCACAAAACCACATAAAACCTTTAAAGAAACTCGCTTTAAATGCATATTTTGATGTGCACAAATATTTGCGCAATTGCGGGAGTAGCTAAAAATACAAAAAAAAAAAAACAATCTTTTTTATACCCCCAACAACAACAACAACAACTGCAGTTAAACAAAACAAGCGACTGCGCCATGCCCAAGTCGACTAAGCAGAGAAACAACAATAACAGAACAGTTGAGCATTGTCCTGCACAGGACACCAGGGAGTCTACAACACACAAACACACACACAAAGACACACACACAGACATACACATACCCGCTCTAACAGTTAACGGTATTTGCATGTAATTAAATTTTCCACTTGGCAACTGCAGCTGCTTTTCCCTATTTGCACAGCGCAACTTCACATTCGCCCGCTTTTGGTCATTCAGCTGGACAAACCGAACCGACTTGGAGTTAGGGCAAACGAGACGAAGGCGTGGCGGCGCGGATGTGCCAACAGTTACATATGCAAGCAGGATATGCAGGACTCTCTGTATATAAATATATACACAGATACACATATATGTATTTGCGAGAAGAACATGCCATTGTCCAGTTCAGTGTTCACTGTATTGTTCTGTTCATCAAACAGTCATCGTCGCCGTTGTCCTCAATTGTGTAGTTGTTGTTGTTGTTGTTGTTGTTGTTGTTGTTGCTGCTGTTACTGCTGCTGCTGCCGTTGGAGTGTCCTCATTGCCTGCATCGGTTTTGGTCAATCATTCGCTGTGCTGCACTCGAAAGCAGAGACGTTGGACAAGTTTTGTCATTAACTTTGTAATGCCCGCAAAATGATGCAAATGAGCAGATGGACATAGCACAGAACAGAACAGAACAGAACGAAACGAAACGAAGAGAACAGACAACTCCACGACTGACAGCATCTGATTGCGGATTGCATTTGAGTGTCATTGTGAATGCTTAACGGTTCTCTAGACGGTCAATAGTACATATCAGAGAAATTGTAAGCGGAAGTTATGGGAAAAATTGAAATTTTATTGAGATTTAAAAAGATGGAAGAGCTTTAAAAGAATTGCTATACAACAAGTGAAAGGGAACGATAGAAAGTGGGAGAGAGAAGGAGAAGAACTAGCAAATGAAATGGAGATAAAGAGAGACAGAGCGATAGAGAAAGATTGGAATGTGGTGCGAAGACAGACAGAGTAAGGATAGAAAATGAAGAGGATTTAGAGAGTAAGATTGGGAAATGAAAAGAGAGAGAGAGAGAGAGAGAGAAGGAAATAAGTTCGCAGGAAAATGAGAAGGAGAAGGAAAGAGACGCACAAGGGAGAGAAATGTGTAGATTAGCAAGATGTAAGTAGAAGAGGGTAAGAGAGAACTGGAGAAGGAAGAGAAAGATATATATGCAGAAGAGAGAGAGAGAACACAAGCAAAGGTAAACACATGGAGTAGAATGAGTTAGACGTAGAGCCAGAGCGTGAGAAAGAGAGGGAGTGAGAGAATGGGGCAGGAAACAAGAGATAAAAAAAGGGAATAGTGAAAGAAGGCTAAAAAAAACCTTGAGCAAGACATTGCTAGAAGACTTTCAATATTAAATCTTTTTATATTGTTCTCAACTTCTTAAATTATTTTATTATTTTTCTCTGCTCTCTTTTGAAATCAGAAACTGGCTTATTAAACTTCAACTGCTGCTACTGCACTGGCTTCTGCGTTTGCCTTGATATGCGCTCTCCCTCCTCTAAAGAGTGCTTCGACTTCATTTGGTAAGCATAGTTCAGCTGCTGGCAAACAAATACAATTTTCAATTATCGAAAGATCTGCAATTCTTGTTGTACAATACACAGACAGCAACAACAAATGCAAATCAATTTAACCAGGGCAGGCAATCAAAGAAAACAGCTAAAGCTAAACAATGCCAAAGGCAACAACAACAGCAAAAGAACAACAGCTACAGCAACAACAACAACAACAACTGAAGGAGCCACAGCAAAGAGCAGCCAATAAAAATAAGCCAAAATATAAACAAAATTGAAGCGGCAACCGCAAAACTCATACACACATACACACACGAGTTGAGTGGGTGGTGGTGGTGGGGCAGGCAGTGTGGACGGTTCGCTAGGTCAGCAAGCAACCACATTTGCCATTTAGCGAATGAACTTTTTATGATGCCAAGCCAAAAACCAGTGGAGGAAGCTAATATAAGCTAAACAATTTCAGCCAACTGCCAACCACCAAGTGTAGTGGGCGTGGCATTGAGTGGGCTGCGCTGACCCCAAACACAGAAGAAAAAAGAAATCGAATTCAATCCGAAGCGAAATCATTTACCAAAACTCATTGAAATAAAGCAAAAATTTCTATTAAGCCAAACTCTGGCAAGCACATCATAACAACCAAGAAAGAGAACAGAAAACAGTTTAGGGCAGCGAATAATGTATGCACTGCTGGCTTATCGATATGTTATCTATAACATATATATATATATAGTTTTATATGAAATGCATAAGACTCTTTCAGAATACGCCAAAATTTCTGTTGATTCATATTTCATAGGCCAAGCATTGACATTTCTTTTATATTCATATTTAGCTGCCTATAATATTCTATTACATTTCCCATTCGTGAATGTAGGACAGCTCTTAAAGCCGTCATAGAAAATGCTATTAAACTATTTATGGTCATAGAGTATACAGAGTGAAGGATGTTTGTCGACATTTGTGGCTGACTCGATGAGTGGCAGCTGTGGGCACTACGCACTGATGCCACATTCACACACACAACACAAACACACACACACACACACACACACACACACACACACACACACACACACACCCACATAGATACAACGCACTTAATGAATGAGGTGTAGAAAGAAATGTAAACAGATACTTAACCTCCAAAGAAGAAAGGCTGCAAATGAAATAAAAATCAACACGAGTGGCAAAGAGTCGACTAGGTGGGGCTGGCCAAGCGCTGAATATGTATGAGAAATGTGCAAACACACACACAGATATAGACCGAAAGAGTGAGAAGGAGAGAGAGAGAGGGGAGGGAGAGGAGAAAAGAACATAAAGTAAGCCAAATAAAAAGGAAAAATGTAAGCAAATAATAAAAAGAAAAACAGCTAAGCGGGTTTTTCGCCTGCCTTCCCTTCAACAAGGTGTGTGTGCACATGTATCTGTCTCTGTGTGCGTGAGTGAGTGAGTGTGTGTGTGTGTGTGTGTGGAATATATATATAATTAAGTGCCTGGCAAGCGCAACAAAGTCACGTAATTCTATTTAAGATTATTTAATAAAAGCACATGAAGAGTACGGTTAATTAACATTCTTTTTATATTATTTCGCGCACCACGCGGCGTATGCGCAATGCACAATCGCACAGCGTTTGCGTTACTCTCTCTCTCTCTCTCTCTCTCTCTCTCCCCTCGCTCTGCCCCCTCCGTCCGCCTGTCTCTCTGTCTGTCAATCTCTTTGTCTTTGTGTGTATTTGTGTAAATTTGGTTTATTTATTTGTGCAGGCAAGCGCGAATTTACCTGAGCTCATTTCAGACCAGAATGTTTGCACAAAAGTATAAATTAATTAAGTTGCCATTTAAAAAGCAACAAAACTCTTTTAATTGGACAAAAAGAACAGAAATAAAAAACAAATTAAAAAAAGCCACACAAAAAATTAGCAAACGTTTAACAAGTGATTAACGCGAAATAAATTTCAATCAATTGATTAAAGATATGTTTTCAATTGTTTAAATAGCATTTGAATTGAAAAATAATTGCTCGAATGTTCTGCCGAGTGTAAAAGCTGAAGAGCAGCAGTTGAAGTGGCCACTGGTATATAGATTTAGAATTCCATATGTATATATTCATATATATATATATATATATATATATATATATATATATATATATATATATATATATATATATATATATATATATATATATATATATATATATATATATATATGTATATATGTGACTGTACCTGGGCAAAGTGGTGCAAAGTTGTGTAGTAAAAGCATGAACTTCAGATCAAAGAAGAAACAAATCAGTTTTGGCAATCGAATCACAAAGTTTGATTGCATTTGCAGCACTGATTTATACACTTCTACATTGTTTAGAGATTTATATATGGATGCATTATAATATTATATTATGGACTCTGAGTTTACTGAAAGTAGGTATGCGAGAGCAGATGATGATAAGTAACAGGCAGCATGAAGTATTTCTAACCCTATAAGCTATAGAAATTCTTGTACAATATGCAATTGTGTGGCGATGTAGTACTCTCTAACTGTTTGTCTGTCTGTCTGTCTGTTCGTCGCTCGTTACCTTTTTAGAGCTAGAGACTGAAGAGTCTAGGAACTGTCTGTTTAGCTGCACGTCTTAAATCTTAAGCTTCCTCTTCTAACATGCTGATCGAGTTTGTTTCACATCATCTACAAACTTTTGCCATTTTCATATGCCCAAATTAAATGATTAAAAATTATACTCAATGTAATTAAAATTGATATCAAGGATAAGCTTTTGAGGTACATCTCCCGCATTCTAAAGCTCTAAGATAAACCCTACAAAAGTACACCTAGAACAAAAATCTTTTATTTCTTTGCATACCTCCGTCAATTCCATTATAATCCTTTCATCCATTATAATGCTTTCACTCCCCACTGTATATCACTTTTACTCGTTTACAACTTCAAAAAACTGTTTGCCATTTACATTTAAAAAAAAAAAAAAAAAAAAAAACAAAAAATAATGTCGCTTTATCAAGCTGCCGTCTAATGCAAAACGGAACTGCAAAGTCGCATTTCCCGTCTAGCCCTATCACGCAGATTGTACACTCGTTTTTCTTTCTTTTTTTTTGTTTGCTACGCATATCAGAGCTAAATCTTTATGCATACATATCATAAATTATGCTCACATGAATGAATGGCCAAAAACTTTGCGCCATTTCCTGCCGGCCAATTACAAAAATTAAATGAAAAATATGCAAATGGAAAAAAGGTATAGCAAAAAAAAATCAAAAAATAAAAATCAAAACGGTTGAGGAAAATATGAAAATACAAAAATAAAAATGTGAAAATAAAAATGCAACAATAAAACGAAATCAAATTGTTTCGCATTGCGACCGCAAAACGCCAAATGGCAATTTATATGCATAAAATATGTTGCAAATTTTTAATGATGTCTCGCAAATATTTAATGGCCGCTTTCAAAAGTCAAACAAATAAAAGCGCCGCGCCGCGCCGCGCCGCGCCTCGATCGCCTCGCCTCGCCACGCCCACACGAACGCCCAAGTATATAATAAATGAAATGCGAGTTAAGCGCGACGAACATTAATCAAATAATAGTTAAAAATTAATGCCGCAAACAGTTTATGTGCGTTACTTGGCGGGGCGACACACGCAATGGGAGGGAGCGGGCGTGGCTCATGGAATTTAAAGAATGCGAATGCCAATGGAAGCCAAAACAATGCTGCGTGTGGCAAAGACTTGGCTTAGCCAAGCGACAAGTCACCAAAAAAAAACCACAACAACAACAAATTGGCCAAGTTAAGATCGAGGGACAGTGGCGCGCCACAAATCAACTGCCAGAGCAAAAGAAATGTAGGAAAAGGCAATAGAACTCTAGGTTTGATTGGCAATTTGCTAAAAATAAAACAAATATTGATGCAATGCAACTAATGTAGCTATAAATATATATATATATAGATATATACATATGTATAGGTATGTGATATATATATATATATATGTATCTAGGTGTGCCTGTGCCTGCCTGCCTAGCTGTCTGTCTGTCTGTCTGTTTGCCTGTGTGTACATTGGTTTGTTTGCCACTTGATTGCGGCTTTAGACTTTTCCACTTGTTAAGTTTCATTTTTGCAGACGAGTTTTCTGGCCAGTCAAGTCGCGTCGCGTCGCATCGCGTCGCGTCGCGTCGCCTCTTCAGGCTTTAATTTAGAACGTTGAACGTTGCGAACTTCAAGCAACAACATGCAACATGGCAAAAGTAACAACTAAGAACGTTAAAGAGCACACGCCTTAGAGATACCCTGTCTAAGACAGAGCATGATTGATTGACGGCAGGTTTTGGCTAAATGTTCATAGAAGACGTCACAGATCTGAGATCATCTCTATCATATATTATATATACTCAAATTAATCATTCAGCAATCTAAATATCTATTTGTAAAACAGAAAATACCCTATACTTTTACAACATTATTAATGGGTACAAGTTATATGAAAACGGAAAGAAAAGATAGATAGTTAGAAGGCGCTCGATAGGCCAGCCAGCCAGCCAGACAAACAGACAGATAGGCAGACAGACCGACAGACCGAGAGACAGACAGAGAGACAGAGGGAGAGGCGTGCGGTGTACTGTGGCAGGCAATGAGCGTATAAAACAAATTGCATATCGCTGCAGAGAGCTCGGCAGCAACAACAGCAACAACCGTCAGCAATAAAATAAATGAAAATGCGCTTGGAAAAAGCATTTCAAGTGCATTCGTTGCTGTTGCTGTGGCTGTGGCTGCTTTGCCGTTTTGTTGGCTGCAACACATTGAGGCATGGCCCAGACCCAGACAACTGTCTATTTAAACAGAGAAACAGAGACAGACAGAGAGAGAGAGAGAGAGAGAGAGAGAGAATGAGAGAGGGAGCGGCAGTCGGCAGTCGGCATATTTGGCCCAAAAGCCAGCGAGCCATGCAATTGTTTTTTAGGCCTTAAATAACTGTATTCACTGTTGCAGCTCCGTTTGCTGGGGCGCTAAGTGTGGGGAGTTGCCTGCCATTAACATGCATGCATTACGGGCGGGCTGGCGGCGGCTGAGGCTGCAACTGCAAAATTGTGCATGCAAAATGTTATGGCATGTAATTGTTGTCAATGCGACGGACACGCATTCGCATTGATCACGCGCGCTGCGATTTATGGTTGGCCGGACTCGAAAAGGGCTCATCGCATAAACATGACCGGGCGGCGGGCGAGGAAAACGGGCAGCTCAATCATTTACTTATAGAGCGAACGAACGAAGTGACAATGGCATAAGTGGCTGGCATTTTCAATTGTAACGGAAATTGATGTACGTTATTATGGTCATAATTGTGCACACACTGATTGAGGGTTTCGGCAGGTAGCCTAAT
Source organism: Drosophila anceps (assembly GCA_035045945.1). Taxonomy (NCBI): domain Eukaryota; kingdom Metazoa; phylum Arthropoda; class Insecta; order Diptera; family Drosophilidae; genus Drosophila; species Drosophila anceps. Next base: position 843,571 of record JAWNON010000038.1, read on the forward strand.
GTGTCAAGAATTGCGTCAAATGCGGTCGACTTGCTAAGTTCAATGAGTTGGCGTGGGCGTGGCGGCGAGAACACACGAGTACTGCTAAGCAGACCAGGCAAATGCCAATGAATCTATGCTCCAAAATCACTGAATCGATACATTCGTTATCGATGCACATTTAATAGGATAATAAATCTATTAGTTCTCTACTAAGCATATATGCCGCTAGAGTACATTATTATTACAGATTAATAGCAATTTATCTCATTTATAGATAACATTATCGAACTCCTTTAGTTGCCCTTTGATATTCTAGTAAATATGCTTAAAGCATGCTCTTCAAACAGTACCTTTATTTGAATGGAACAATAAATTGCAATATTCCGTGCCAGTTTGAATTCTGTTCAGTTCTTAATTAGCTCGAAATCGTATCGCAGCATCAGAGCGGCAACAGACAGCCTATTTTGTGTCCCCTGCAAATGCTACAATCAGCGCACATTACTATAGAAATATGATTAAACTCCCACTTTTGCAACAAAATCCCTTGATTGCCCGCCCACATATCCTGTCTGCGACATAATTTTCTGCTGCCCGAAATTGGCTGAACCAGTGAGCACACCATAAAGAGCGCACGAAATTACTGCAACATCCCAATAAGCAATAAGCAACTTCCTACAAAAGTAAAGCAACGAAAAATAAAAAGGAAAAGAAAAAACTCCCCCACATTTATGTCAATTTGCGGAGCTAAAAAGCTAAGCAACCAAATGAATCACGCGCTTGGAATGTGAAATCAATTAAATGGAAATCAGCTGTAAAGAGAGCAAAAAGGAACAAAAAGGAGAAAATAATGGAAACAGAAACGATTACGAGTTTGGAGAGCGCGCGAGCGAGCGAGAGAGCGAGCGGGCGATAAACAGAGTAACCTCAAGAACAAAGCTCTTAGTGCCATAAAATGGCAGACAAGAGCGAAAAAGAGCTGGAGAATGAAATGCGGCAAGGGAATTGCTGAAGACGAGTGCTACAAGTCGCGGCTATTTCTGCAGGTGCATTGACTGCCCGTACGTCCGTACGTCCGTACGTCCGTCCGTCCGTCTGTCTGTCTGTCTGGCCAACTGGCCAAAACTGGCACAAAGGCCACTAAAATGCATACCAAATGGGAATCTCGACTGCGTTAACTGGCTAAGCCAGCACTGAGAGCCCCCGGCAGCTAAGCGGATGCATTTGACGATGCCAAACGGAACAAAAAAAAAAAACTACATATATATATATATATAGATCTATATGAGTATATATACAAAAAATGGCAAAGAAGTCGCGCTGGTGTTGGAAAAGCGCGCGCTAAGAAATGCAGAAAAGTGAAAATGTGGCAAACTGTAAAGCTGCAGAGCTAGAGTTAGAGAGAGAGAGAGAGAGAGAGAGAGAGGGAGCGAGAGAATTAGCGAAGTGAA